>JAVQJF010080446.1:0-78969 GCA_036023855.1 Gadopsis marmoratus | reverse complement strand
TTGTTGGGTCTGTAGATATAGAGTTGGCTTGGACTTGCTCTATATTAACAAGTGCTATGAGATAACTTTGTTATGATATAGCGCTATATAAATAAAATTTGATTTGATTTGATTTTGCTCTTAAATCAGTGCAGGATTTGAAATGATTAACACTTGCATGTGAATAGAATTTATTTATTTTTGGACACAAAAGGCTGAAAAATCACCTCAGCCAGCGCACGACAACTCGGAACAGAAGGTAGTGCAGTGAAGGAAACAGAATGACTTACATTGACTTTTAAGCTAATTTTCCACTGAGCTTTAACACACTGACCGAACATTGCTGGCTGCCAACTTTACCTTATTTTGTGATAGATTTCTTTTGCAGAATATCATGAATTACAATGACTGGTCTTCAGTCACAAAGTACAGGTTATCTTCTAATCCTCCCACACTGAATTAGATAGTGGTGATAAAGTGATAGCTTTGCAAATCAGAGAGAAAGATGTCAGAGCGGGGATATGAAACTAATGGTTACCTTGCACCCTCGATCAACACCATTCTGCTTGCTGTTGTCTCTGTTTCTATTTTGATTTTCCCTCTTTCAGCACCTTGTTTCCCTTTGCTCCTTTTTTCTTTCTCCTTCGTTACACTTCTTTGTCTCCTTCCTCCCTCTTCTGCCAGACTTCATTTCCCCCCCTGCCTTAACCCCCGAAGATACCGCCTCCAGTGAAGGTGTAGGGCCTGGAGGACACTGATAAGGCCTTTCCTTTAAACCTCAGCTCCACAGACTGAGTGTGCAATAAGAGGAATGCAGCAGAGTACACTGCACCATCATCGGAAATTATGACACCAAGCCAAGAATTTGGCCTTTTGTTTTTTGTTATTGCCACAGCGGCAGCCTTGAGCAGAGGGTAGTCAATATAAAATAACATGCTCATGTAAAATCTGAGTAAGATTGAGGGACGTGTTTGTGGTGTAACTTGATTGAAAACTAGTCGCACAAATCCTCTTATTAGGAGTAAAATGTGAAACATGTTGAGTTTTTAAAATAAACAAAGAATAACCCTCTATCAATTTAGCCCAAACAAAATCAGATAACAGTTATGTTACCCCTGGAAACAAATAAAATGAAATGAGGTAGTGTTCTTAAGCCGTCAGCCATCGCACAGGTAATTTATTTTATCGTGACCATCTCTTTGCAGGTATTTCTGTAAGCTGTAAGCCGTTCGCCACAACAGCTGTCATGGCTGTAATCTCCATCGTTGGAGATGGACAGATATCATCTCCAAACTAGCTTTTCATTCCCCTTGGTACCTCCCAGGCTTGTAGGAGCAGCATCTGTCTGTTTCCAGAGTAAATGTGGGAAACGAGTCACCCAGAAAGTAATCCTGGTGGGGGGTTTTCTGTTTTTTTTGTAAGAGTTGAATGTAGGATTTCAAACCACAAAAGCTTCATATCCAATGAAAATATCCACCCAAAATGTAATATTGGAGCCAAAACATCCTCTTAACCTAATTTTCAGAATGAATGCAATCTTACACAGAATAGACAGACTGATATTGTTCCCGTATCAGACTCTCACCATCTATTCACACAGGCAATGCAATGCAAATTCAACACCATCACTGCCGTACACTTCAGTATCAATACTGAGAAATCTGTGCTCCACTTTGCCTCCCAGTGGTATAATTATTATTATTATTACCAAACTTCTGCAGCAAACTATTATAAGAATGCCAACCTTTTATTTGCCACCTCTCCTTTATAGCTGAGCTTAATGATATTCTGTCAGAGTGAAAAATTAACAGTTTATTGCACCACCAAGCCTTAGTGCAGAGTGCAAACACCCCACTAATGCCTGCAGTAATGGATATAAAAAAACATAAGATCCAGCAGGGAGCGAGAACATACATTTGTGCATATCATGACTTGCTGAGAGGCATTTCGTTGCTCAAAATAGGGAAAACAATGTAAATCTTTAATGCTGCTGTGGGTGGAATGACCTTTTTTTTTCCTCCACCTGGATTGAAGATGTGCATGTCCAGTGGCAGTCCCACGTGTTGTGCCTGCATGTCGAAGTGAACATTCATGCTTTGTACTTTTTATGCAATTTGTCAAATGAGGAAAAAGTATTTCCTATTTGCAGAAGCACTATATAGAAATTCCTGTGCTGTGACTTTTAACTACTACAGGGAGACACCTTGATGAGTAATTGCCATTGCCTTGGGTTTTTTTTTTAAAGGACATCTGCTTTAATACATTTTTTATATTCATGGGTCATAACTGAAAGCATTTTTAAATGAGTTTCTACCATTCTCCTCTAGATCGTTCAATCTCAAATATGATAACAAACGCTGAACCATCACTTTACAGTAGTTCACATGAGGAATTAAGCACTAAATCAGAATTCCATTATAAAGCTATAATAATACTGTGATTTGAGTGGTCACTCTATTAGGTTCACCTGTACAAACTAATACAATCAGTACAACATCACTACCATATACGGTATGTTTACGAAGCTAATGAATGTTACGTTTTTGTTTACTATGACAGAAAGATGATAGTTCTACTTTAGGTATGTATTAAGGTTGTAGTGGGTGGTGGTGTTGTACTGGACTGCATCATTTTGAAAGGTTTTTCTAATATTTTGCTCCCCTTGTGTTTGTATGTAAATGTGGATGGACCTATGAGTGTATGTACTTTGAAAATCTAAGGGAACCTAAAAATATTTAAACAAGTTATGTCCCCATTTCAAATTCCTTTGGGGGGGGGGACATTTGGGATTGCTGAGAATCCAAATTGAATCTTTGGAGCAATTTCCATCTTTGTTTGCATTTGCAAACCAAAGATGCATTGAGATTAATCTTTAAAATATTGTTCAAACTGTTGTATTTGTTGTCATGTAATAGGTGTGTTGCTGCCCTGCTGCTCCTTTACCTTTATTTTTTTCATATTTTTAATTTATTATCTCTTATTCTCAGCAGTCACAAACTATTTTGTTACAAACCTCCCTGGGTGCCACATTTCATGCGTTATTGAGAAGTCCACTGTTTAGCAACTACTGTAGAATGGCAACTTGCCAATAATATCTGCTTTATATATTTTAATATAATATTTTATGCAATCTTTGTGACTTCAAAAATCTAGAAATGTTAAAATGGCATTTTAGATCAGGTTTTCCGTAACTTAAGAAATCTAGTCCTACAGAAAACACATCTTCCTCTTTTGAGTGCTGCTCATAACTATAAAAAATGTTTATTCAAGAGAAAATCTGTTCCAACTTCCATAAAAGTAAAATGCATCAGTTTGTGTTCAACAAAGGGTTGTGTTCAGGAAACGCAGAAATGCACGGACACTGATTGATTGATCAAATGATTCAAACACATACTCATGTAGATTAAAGGCCTGCCACATTCCTCTGAAGACTTTGACCACTAGATGTGTGAAGATTACATGCTTTCAAATACCCAATCAAAGACCAGCTAAGGCCTTTTCTTTTTAACCACTTTCAGTGATTGATCAGCCATTTTAATTGAATCAAACATCTCGTACAGCTCTACACAACTGAGCATTTAAATGAGCAACATTTAAAATCAGGCTCAACAAGTTCCTGCAGAGATGCAGTTCATAAATAAAGGTCTAACCAGGGGGTAGGTGTTTGTCAGTAGGGCAACCACTGAATGTTAATGTACTTTACGTTTATCAACAGAATCAAGCTTTTAATGCTAAGTAGAGAAGTCTGATGGCACCCAATTTTAATCAGTTTCCTCTGACATATTTTAATGTCAGTGTAAATTTGCTTGTATTTGTAGATTTGCCCTATTAAGTTTTCTATCTGCAAAATATACAGTAGATCTATATTTTATTGCAAGTTTATATTCCCTTTTTATTGAAAATCCAATATCAAATAGCCATGTCAGCCGCTGCTGATATGAGGCCTCCTCCTGGCTGTAGCTAGTAAATATGCAGTAGCTTAATGTTATTAGGTGCTCAGGGAGGAGCCTCATATTAAGGGCTGCCTGGGCCCTGAGTGTATGTCAGTGGTGGAGTAGAGGGATATGGGTCTGAGGATATATGTGCATTAACCTGAATTGGTAGTGATTTCTGGCAGTAGCTTGGGCTATTTATTTTTTTATTTTTTTAAATGGTCAGTGCCCCTGCAGACCATTTAGAAAAAAATCTCTTGCTGGTGTTGCCTTGCGTTTTTACTGTAGCTTGAAAAACTTTGTCCTTTAGGGGCGCTATAAAGCGAATAGATTTTGCTCTCAGAATTCAGACACTTAAATAAAGTGGTGGAAAGTAAACAGTGCACTTTATGACTGTATAAAGTGTATAGAGTAAGCATTGTGTGATGTTTTTAAAAGCTGTTTCAGAGCCTTTTTTTATTTATATTTTTTTTATAGGAAATGGTCAGATTTCAACAGTGAGTTGTTGAGAGCTTCGGTACAACATGATCAGTATTCATTCAACATCAGTATTGACTGGTCTTAAAATAGCATATCTGTGTAGCCCTAACCCCCACCTTTTGTTTCTATCAATAAATCTTATACACAAACCTATTTATTTACTTTAGAAATAATTTAGTAAACTCAGTGACTCAGGAAATTTCTAATTTCCCTTGTTCCCCACAAGTTAGGTCAGAGATGAGCATCAGCAGGGAGCTGGCAGGAATTTAGGTCTTGCTGAAGACATTTGACAAAGGGCATGATTCCGGGTCACAGAGTTGAAGTACATAGTTTTTTTTTTTTTCGTATTCCATCTGCCTCCATGCTTACTTACTGTAACCCTGGCAGTAAAACTGATGGTTAAGACTCTCAGTCTTTGACTTTTGAATCCAGAATTTTTTATGATTTGAGTTTGCCAGGGTTTCAGTACAAAAACTGACTGTGCTTAGCAGCTGCTGTTAGAAATTATGTTTTGCAGCCCCAATGATGCATAATATCTAACATGATATTGGAACATGGGTGGTATCAAGACTAGTATGCCTGTAGACAATAAATTATTTGTAGGGCATTGCTGCAAATTACTTTAAAATAATCAAGATCAATATAGAGAAATGTACATAAGTCTCGGCATCTGTAAGCAACACCGGGCTGGTATACTACATGCATTGATTTTCCATGTTTGTGATAGCAGCAATACTTACAGCACTGACACAAAAGGGGAACCAGCAGCTAGTGCTGAACAACAATGTACTTTATGACAATGTAGGTCACTGTGATTAAGTTTCCAACTAACAACTGTCAAAAGGGCAAATCAATAGGTAATTTTGGGGCCAGACGAGTGGTTAGAGTCAATATCCTGAATCAAGCAACCCACTGGAAAGTCCTGAGGGGGCCTGGTAAAAGGATTAACCTCTGCTACCCTTAAGTTTTCACCCCATAATTGTCATTGAGCAGCGACGATCACCACGGGCATGACCATGTCTTCAGCTCAAGAAAAAAAAAAAAAAAATATATATATATATATATATTAAAATCTTCAAACTAACCCCTGCCACATGGCTACATTACTTTTCCATTGTTACATTACACACAAACATATCTGAAAAGCCTAACATCCTGGAAATGATTCACAAATGTACCAAGGTTAATAGTGCCATTCATATTAGAGGACTAATCCCTATGATTTGAATGGAGGATAATCATTAGGCTAATCAGGGCCTTTCCTATAATCTTTTTGTTTGCTGATTTATGCTGTGCATTTGCTCCCTGTAGAAAGGATTCCATCGAAGCGGGATGTAATGCGCACACAGTAATATTCACTTTGTTTCACAGGGGGCTATGAATAGGGAGAGTGAATGAATCAGGCACTAATGCGAGTATTATCCTTCAGACATTTGCGCTTATTGGTCTCATGCTTGACGGTGGAGCCAGAGTGGAGGATGACATATTTTAATGTCCAATTTTATTGTCTGTACCTTCCCACTAATGTTCATAGTTCAAACTCATGAGCAAGGAATGTGAGAGATTTCCTACGTATGTTATGATGAGTTTAATAACGTATTGCACTTGTGCAACCTGATGAATCACGTGATGATTGAATAATGGCTTGTAGGAGCGCCTGCAAAGTTGATTCATCCTGTCCAGTGACACGGAGAGAAACATCTTGAAACAACAATCTAGATTTAACAATACTGTAGCATTATTGTAAATAATCCTCTGACACAATGAACTGTTATCTTTGGAAAGGATTTATTCTCTTTTGTGTTTTTGTGCAACAGCAATGCCAAGGTCTGACTTTTTAAAGGAGAAACCACAGAGGATATTCGTGGTGTAGATTGAAGGAGAGCCACTTGAAATGGGGTTGTCTGACCCAGGATAGCAGTACACAGCCAGCTTCAAATGAAAGAAATGAAAAGAAAGAGAAAAGCTTATTGGATGTATTGAATCATTTTACTTTGCAGCCAGCCAAGGGATTGGATGGGGTGCGTGATTGGACTCGGTGCGAGGTCGAAATGTGTTAACAGAAACACACTTGACCGCAGACATCTTTGAAACATACACACGGACTGAAACCATATACAGTTCTGTGAAAGCTGCAGAAAATTTGTCAATTTCACATATGCCCTTTTTAAAAATAGGACAACAATGCTCATCTCTTGTGACATGCAGTTTAAGTTGAATCATTATTTGATTGTCTAATGTATTTGATGTTCAGATGGTTGAATTTGGAAAACATGCTGAGAACTTAAATCCATAGTGCTGATTGAGATCTGCCACTGACAAAAATGGCTTTTTACACTTTGCCATTGCAAAGTGTAAAAAATAATAAATAAAAAAATTCTGTCGCTTTGCTGGATAAACAAAATTCTGACATAACATCAGATAATGTATTATTAATGGGTGCATTCATATTATATTTAACAGATTTTAATATTTTAGTTCTATGATAAAAATTTCAGACAATGAAGTTTAAGCCCTCTGCTGTGAGATGGACATGTTTACCAGACTGATGTGTTTGGTTTCACAGCCAGTGTATTGTAACGGCTATATTAATAGTGAAGCAATTAACCAATTCAAATGAGGTTTGTAAACCACAAAATGCTGCTTTTTTTTCAAAAGCAAGAAACATGTTTTCCAGATCTACAAAGTAAGTGCTGTCTTATCCTTAGTCATGGTATTAGAGTTCAGAGCAGAAGCTTTTCACTTGTGTACAGCCTGCTGGGCAAAATGGCCTCTATTAAACCCCGTAAGGTCTGTTTCATAGCCACCCACCTTCCATGTAAGCTTTGAAAACACTTAAGCGTCACTTCAAGGTCTCTGCTAAACTTGAGGGTAAACAGCTACATGCACTCTCAGTTCACAGATTCTGTTAGCACTTTATCACAGCAGCTGCCAGGGTTACACTGCAATCTAATGCGGCGTTTGTACATGCCTGGTTCTGTAAGTATTAGTGCAAGACAAATAATCATCATCAAGGAATTAACAACTAGCTGGTCGACATTACAATTGTGTGAAATGTGTGTTTAGATGTAAGCGACTTTTATTTGTTATCAGTATGTGAAATATGTGGGTGTGGTAAAGTCAAATTTTTTTCAACTTGGCTTCTATTTCTGCCTCAGTTTGGGATTATTATTTTTTTTTTTTTTCCCCAGAAATGCTTTGAACAACCCTCAGAGAAGAAAAGTGAACTTGTGTCTTGCGGCTTTATGTGCTGGTCTGAAGAGGCTACGGTTGAAAGAAAAATGCACCTTTTCTGTGATGGAGATTATGCTATGTGATTTTTGATCATAAATGCAAAATGACAGCTACAGAGTGTTGCACTTTGATTTTGAGGGCTTGCAACCTTGACGTTTACCACTGATGTTTTACATCAACATCTCAACGTGAGTTTGCATTGCGTACTTTTAATGAGTTATTGGCGAGGAAATATACAAGACTAGACAGTGAAAAGGCCAAGGTAGATTGCCAATTATATTGACATACCTTAGGGGGTGTTTTTTTTTTAATCAATTACCTTTTGAAGACTGTGGTGTTTTTAATGAAACACTGTCAATTTTAACAATAGTTTAAACCCTCTTAATTCATACAGTGCTAATATTTAGACCTGCAAGTGCCTTACAACCGCTTTTCTCCGATCCCTGAAAATAACAACCTGCTCAAGAGTTAGAGGATCTGCACAGATGGTGGCATACTATGCGAGCCACACGGGACAATTAGTATGTGAATTGATGATGATGCGGGCTCAGCACTAATTGGAGACTGGTAAATGAATGTGATTTCTCCCTCTGTCTCAGTGGGCAGCAACATCAGGTAGCACTGTTATAAGTCTATTTCGATAACCATCCCTGGCAGCATGTAATGGGTTGATCATATGCAATGTGCAGCCAGTCTGCACCACGGCTACCAGCGCTAATCACACACAGATTGCATTAAGGCTGCATTATGATCGTGTTCCAAAATAATTGGAAGTGCATTAGTTTGTTGGATATAAAGGTTGGGATTTAGTACAAGATTTGCAGTAAATGTTTTGTTTAAAGATGAACCTGATGTTTTGAGATGACACTGCATTTTGGTTGGGGACTTGATGAAATCCTCCACTCATCATCCAAACCCTCGACTGCTGTTTGAATAAACACTTCACACTAGAGACAGAAAAGGTTAACAGGTTGGAGATAATTTGAAAGGCGACATCAAAATCTATTCATTTTTACAATGCTGTGTATCCTTAGCCTCACAGATTTGAATTAATATACCAGCCACAAAATGAATTATGTGAAGTATTGTGCTCTTAATGTGCGTAGATGAATGTGTATATATTTATTTCCCATTATGAAATGCAAGTTAAAGGCACAAAGATTTGAATCAGGAGCTTCCACTCAGGAAGCTCCCGCAGAGCAGTCTGGCTGCAGTTAAGATTGTCATTTCAGTGTAATTTTTATCATCTGTTCATGCTAGAATGTCGGTGAGATCTGGTCTGGGTGTATTTACACTCATTGTGCTCAGATTGCTATTGGATCTTCAAATGCAGACAATGTCAGAGTCAGATTAGATCACATCTCTACAGCCTGAATGACTATGGTACACTGGCTTGGTTGTTGGCACTATCGCCTCATTGGATGAAAGTCATGGATGGAGTGGAGTCTGTGGAGTGTTCTCCCTATGCTTTGGTTCTTTTTCCACCAGGGACATGAATCTTAGGTGAATGAGCACTGCAATGTGCACTGCATTACTCTTAAATAGTGAGGACAGAAATGAGGCACATTTCCCCCCAGGAACTAAAGATTTTTTTTAAATCTTCTGATGAAATTTGCCACTATTATGTATCTACCTTGCATTAATTACTAGTGCAAAACACATTGCATGTTTTACATCTGTGGATATTTTCGTTTACAACTAATGTTTCTGCAATTAATCAGTTAACCATTTAGTTCATAAAAATGTCAGATACTAGTGAAAAATGCCCATCAATAGCTCTGAGAGCCCAAGGTGATGCATTCAAATTGCTTGTCTTGTGTCTGACTGACAACCCAAACACAAAGAAGTTTGAGTTGATCACATAAACGCAGCCAATCATTGAATTTGAAAAGATGTTACTTAATACATTTCTTTTAATCAGTTATCAAACGGATAAAACTGTTTCAGCACTAGTCTTGCTCTTTTGAACTACACTGATGCAATGCTGGAAATATAAAAATGAGGTCATATCAGATATTTTACCAGTTAGCGAACTTGTAGGCCAAACAGTGTATATGTACCGATGGGTATTTTGTTTAACCAGTGCTGCAGTGTTTAATTGAAAATATCTTGCAAACTCACTATAATCTTTTACATACCGCAGGGACAGTGTTGCATTGATCAAGAACGGTTATACAAGTACAACAAATTAATGCCTAAATCACTGTGTATTAGATTTCTTGGAAAGAATAATGCAATTCATACTGTTTAAATTAATGTAATCATTATTTTAATTGGGAATATTATAATGAGCAGTAGCCACAAACTGCACATCCACTCTAAACCTGATGCCTTTTCATGTGACGACACATGCTTAATGTCATCACTTGTGTATTAGCTGATCATTTTTTTTCAACCCCTGATGGTGCCAAATGCTGGCAGTTGAGCCTCATGGGAGGTCTGGCCCGGGGAACCTTTCTTATGATGGAGCATGCAGGCATTTTTTTCTATAGAGCTTGCAGTCCCCTCCAGGAAACCAGCAGCAAGGAGCAGTAAATCAATAGCTACGCAGTGTGGGCAAATGACAACCCGTTTAGTTTGGCGGCCTACTTCGTTTCACAACGTGTGGCCTGGCCTTCTAAACTGAAGGCAGGGTCTCAGGGAGAAAATATTTCCCTGTACTAAATCAGATTTTGCAGCAGGTGGTCCGTTGAGTTGTGAGTGAGCCGCCTCTTACACCTGCCAAGGACTGTGGAGACCAGAAGAAAACACTCTATTTTTCTCAACCCAGGTGACTCTCCTGCACCTCCCACTGGTTCAATATATCAATAGTATCTGTTCAGTTGTGATGTGTCATCCATCGCCACTCGTTGTCAGAAGTGTAAAGACTGTAAAAACCAATATAATATTTAGCAACAGTATGTTGAAATAACCAAGACTGAAATGAAACATGAAAATTATGGAGTACATTTAGCATTACTCCTGGTGCTGTTTTGGAATGGGGGGTAAAGCTCACAGAAGAATAATGCTGATTGTGTTTGAACTCCGATATATTTCATAAAGTCATTGCTTCTTAGAGTAATACATTTATGACCTTGATCCTTGAGATCCATGAGAAGTATTGATGCAATCTAGGTTCAAAGGGAGGACTAAAGAGTGATGTGTGCACAGAAATCCAACTCTTTCATAAGAATACTGTAATATCACTCTGGGCTGAAACCTGTAGCATGGCTGACACATGGAAAATTAATTCCCATCATGCTCATAAATCCACAACAATTTGTCATAAGCAGCAAAGTCACTCTGGGGGAAAAAGAAGCTATATGAAGCTAAATGTAAGATGAATTATGCATGTGAGGGGCAAAACTCGATTATAGCGTTTATTTATCTGATTGACTGGTGCTATGGCAGTGAGGTTCAATTTCCGCTCCTTCGCTCACACTTCATAGCCTCTTACTCTCTGACGATCTCTAATCTTTACATTTTAAAAAAAAACAAAAAACTACAGTGTTTGTATTTCTTTCCTCTCACTCTTCCCTCCTTTGGGTAGACAGATTGTATTCTCCAGTGGTCTTCGAGAGGATGGTTATGAACCTATAAAGATCCTTGTTTAGAATTAGTTTTCCCGTAAACTCTGGAGTCTCTAAACGGCTCATATAGACATGTAAATTTATCTTGTGGGCCATAAAGCGATGGAAAATGTTGGACCTTCCAAAAGTAATAAAACATGATTAATACATTAGTGTATAGGTAAAGAGGACAAAAAACCTAGTAAATAAATGAAAAACAAGGCAACAGTAAACATGTTGTCTTTTAAGGACATCCTAGGGCTTGTGGACAATACTTTGTCAAGCTCATCTAGAATCGGTATTCTTTTAGAGAGAGAGAGACTGTTTAAGTAATTGAATGATAGAAAATGAAACTGCAGCTATTTTGATAATCATTTAATTAAATTAAAAAAAAGACATTCCCCTTCTCAAATGTGAGGAGTTACAGCTTTTCTTTGACTTATGTGACAGGCTGAGCAAATATGCACAAAACATGCTCTCTAAAGATGCCATGTTGTTTTTAAGGAAATTGTAATCGGAATTATTCACTATATTCTGCCATTTTATAGACCAAACGATCAATCAATGAATCAAGAAACAATCGGCTGATTCATTAATAATTGATTGCAAATAATCGTTAGCTTCAGCTCTGTTATAGATTTGATCATAAATATACAATCTACAGTACAGTTGGCACACTAATAAAATGCCAAAAACAGGATTTTGATCATTTCCATGTTGTTGCTACTGCCACCATTAACCATCTCTATCATGATGTTTTAATTTTTGCACACCACCGTGCAGAAAATCAAGCTTTCTTTGTTTTCCAGATACTACCTTATGAGGACACATAAGTCATACGGGCAATGATGAACTGACATCTCGTGTAGTAAATACAGGTACGCAGGTTAAAGGGACAACAGGACCTCAGATGACTTTGGCTTCGACATTGCTTGGCACACAACAGACTGCACAGTTATTAGTTTTATATATTCTTGTAAGACAGGATGTCAAGTAGGAAGCTCCTCTTCTTTTGGCATCTTCCACTGACAGAAAGGGGACTTGCCACACTTATTAGAGTGTGGAAGCATTGTCAAATTGCTTTTAAGAGCCTATGGATGCCTGAACTTTTGCTCCCCAACCTTCCCCAGATTATTCAATCTCGCAGTCCTATTGCCGGCTCAAGATAAGATGGAGAATCCATGCAGTGGAGGCTTATCTGAACTTAGCACACCCTCTCAGGAGTATGGGATTTCACTACAAATTCCTTCACCGCACTTCAGGTATGACCCAATTAATATGAGAATTTGACGTTCCCTTTCACCCCCTGCCACATCAATAAGTGGTAAGGATTTCTGAGTAAAGGCAGTAAACCTTTCACACAAAATCAGTATGGTATGTTTTTAAGCAAAATCAACTTCTTTACTTTTTGACTAGATAATTCTGCTCTAAACATTGCATACATTTTACTGTATATCCACTTGCTCAGAAGATCCAAGTGAATTGTTTTCTCCAATTATGGATTTTCCCCATTCTCAGAGGCATGTTAAACAAAGTGGTACTAAAGACTTGGCTGGACCATCTTGGATGGTTTTCTGCACAGTGTGATCATTATTGACATTAGTGCTAATCTGGGGGCAAATGCCAAAGCAGCTGTCTGGGAAAAAAAGAGAAAGTATTACGAGCACTAAGAGTCCCAGAGCTTAGACAAAAATGCCATGACTGATAGTCAGAGCCTGAACTAGACCCAACACTCTCTAATTAGATAAAATACATACTCTTTGGGTCCAAAATTGCAACAATGACAACAACTGTGTCCTGACGACGCCATGTGCTTTGCCAAAATACGCTCCGACAAACTCGAGACCAAAAGCTTGGACGCACAACAGTGCCTGTGGTTTACGGTGGTGCCTGCTGCTCATCTTAATTAAAAGCACTGTTAATTAGATGGCAGCCACTCACCCTGTAATCATTCTCTGTCTTTTTGCCTTCCATGCCTGTTCACGTTCAGGGTCATGGTGTCTGGAGCCAATCCCATCACACACTGGGCACAATCCAACAAAACATTCTGGACAGGTCGCAATCTCAGGACTACATCGGTAGACTTTCATGTGTTAGGAATTTGGAAGGAAGAAATGCACATTTCCCCACAGAGTCAAAGCTGAGAATCAAACTTGGATACCTCTTAACTTTCTTGGAAATTTTATACATGCGTTTTCCTGTGATGCTTTTCTGCAAGCACAGTTGCATCTGTGTGTATGTGTCTGTTGGGTGGGTGTGTGTGTTTGTGCCCATGGGTGGAAGTAAGCCTAGCTGCACCTAGTATCTTGAGTAACAATCAATGCCAAGTAGAGAAGTGCACAAAAGAATTAGAAAGCCAAAGGAAATGAACCAAATTCAATTTCAGCCTGGGTCGCTCAAGCTGTCTGCCACATAAAGCCAAGACTTATTATGAGATGAGCACCAATGTCATTATTATGCAGACCTGATGAGGCATCCTCTATTTAATGGAACCTTTCAATTTAGTTCACCTAACAACAATCCTTGCATTATGAAGCTGGCTTGCTTCAGTATTTTGATCGCCCGCTATTTGAAAGGAGTGGCAGTTGCATAAATTGAGAATTCAGTGATCTGGTGGGGTGTGTGCTGCAGATGGTGGTTATTGATTTATTTAGATAAGAAATATTGCTTATTTCAAAGGCCCATATGTGTTACTTGTATGCTAAGGAGCCTGAATAAGTAAAGGGATGAGTCACTTGGCTGCCGTAGGTTCGGGAAATTGGTTTGTCGTATTGTAACAAAAGGCTTGTCTGTGGCACATAATTGCTTTAGACCTACAACTTTCACTACATGCGCACACACACACACACACACACACGCACACACACACGCACGCACGCTCAAACACACACATTTGAACTTACTTAGCTTATAACTTATCATTTATTCACATGTTAATCATCTATTCTGAATAATTTGTTTGTGTACTTGTTAATATAGTAATTATACAGTTGTGTATTTACTTTAATTAGCTAATAGTTCCAGTTTTACTCGCGTATCTAATCTTGAAACTTCACCCAGTTTCATGTGTTTAAATTGCTGTGTGTTTGTGTTGAGCAGCGTGGCTCTCGTTTAAGAGGTAAAAAAAAAATGTCAGCTACATGGTGAAATGCAGGTCATTTTTCTATGGGATCGTTTCTGCTTGGCAAACTGTAACTCGAGGAGTCAGTAGGAGGTGGAAAGACTATAATGGCTGTTTTCTGGTATCCCTTCTTGGAGATAGCTGATGACGTCTGACTGTCTATCTCCTATTGTCAAATATATTTTTGTCAACGACTGTAGGTATTTCCTGTGTTTTTGTTACTTTAAGAGCATAGGCAGTTTTTCCACAACAGGCTGAGGCTCTAGGCCTCCGCAAGGATGTTTCGCGACTTGAAAGGTGGTGTACTTCAGAGCTTTTCTGATAAAGGAATGAGAGTGTGTGTGGTGGAGGGGTGGGGCGCGCGCAATAGTCCGATAAGATTTCCAAAAACCTCGTCATCAAAGCCTCACATTAACACTTCCCATCATAAAACCAGTGATTTTAATCAGGTAGCATCCAATTACGAACATGGACTGACTCAAAATCTGGGGAACAGTTGCCAGCAGTTAACAGTGTGTGTGGGAGGTTGGATAATGTAGATTGCTTCCTATTATAGATCATTTTCACTCTATCTGTATGCTGACATAAAAGAAAACAGCAAAGGGCTAATCATCTTACAGGAGTATGTTGTATCCCCTGTTGTGGAGTCATTTAAATCTTTCCCTGCTCATAAAATACTGTATGAGGTTTCATAAAGATCTCAGGAAGTCTAACAGCTCAGTAAGTCAGTCTCATAGACTTGACACTTACTGCCTATAATTGTAATAGTTTCCTTTCAGGCAGCAGACTCGAGTCACATGCATCATTCTTTCTTTCTGTTCTGCTTCACAGCAAGTCCCTAAAATGATTCTGCTCCCAGCTCTTGTAATTGTAAATATTTAGAATAATCTAACTGCGACTAACGGCATAAGACGGGACATTTTTACTTTAACCCAAACCACAATATTTTCCTAATCTGAACCGAAGCGCTGTGTTGCCCAAACTTAACACACTGGGTCCTGCGTTTTGTACACCCACCACCCAGCCTTAACCCAATCCTACAAATTGAATGTTGTAGAAAATGTAGCACTTTGTTCACTTGAAAAATATTGCCACTGAGCATAGTCCTAGCAGCATGAATGGGATTATGAAACCGGTAAGAAATTTCATTCTATGTGGTATTAAAGAGGTCTTAAATTTAATTTGGGGAACCCTGCAGAAACCCAGAAACGAATTTTGGCAAAATAGATTAGTAGTATATTAAAGTAGTTTTTCGGAAACAGCGTTGGTTTGCCAAATACAACACTTGAAAACAGTCTATAAAAATATTAAATTAATCAGCTACATGTTTAACACAGCTAGAGCACACATTTGTCCAAACGTGGTTACCTGTGTACAGGTTAATTGAGATGGAGCTATATCACTATTGACAAACATTGCACCTTGCATTTGGACATTTAATTTTCCTTGGTTTTGAGAAAAGAGTTCCAGTGCCCTTGTGTAACTAAATTCCTCTGACTCGGCCCATTGATGGAGACCCTCTGGCAGGCAGCCAGGTGCTCTCCCTGCAGCCTGTTACGAAGGTCTGATTTGACCTGAAAATGAAGGTAACTACAATTAGCCAAATGGAGAGGATTTTACAGTTTCATGTATGTGCAATGAGTTAAATGTCTGGCACATATCTTTGCAATTTCAGTCATACCCTTTGTCGTTATCCTGTTCATTGTGGAGAAGTGTGAATGAAAGCTGGCAGTAATACTACTTGCACTTTAATCAAATATCTGCCACTCGCAAGATATAAATCATTGCGCACAAATTCAACCTGGCAGCTGCGAGCAAGAAATAAATCTAGGATACACATGACAGCTAAGTCATACTAGGAAATGTTTCATATTTACTTATCTAGGCTAGCTAGTCAACTACTTAAGTCACAGATGTCCTCAATATGCCACCAGAAATATTGCTCCATACAGTCGATTCCAGTGCGTATATATGTTTGTCAGTAAATATGCGCCTACAACAGGGGACTGACTACTAGCAAGGAACCTATAAATGAATTGAGACACTCCGATTGGCTGTAACCAATAGCAGTGTCCGATGGGACCTTAACACTCTAGTATGTCACCAACAAATATAGTGGGTAAGAACTAATCGATCTACATACAAGTAGAACAAGCAACGTGCCATGCAAAAGGGTAGATCATCCTATACATCTATATCTATCTATACATATTCGTTTTTGAAGAAGTAAATAGCTCACCGGTTAGCACTATTTCTCTAGTTTAAGAGGAAAAAACGGCATGTCTCTAGCTCTAACCGTTGCGGAGATTCAACGCGTTTAAAGAAAACATGATTTTTTGGGATCATATATGATCCCGTGGGTCTCAGGCGATTAATGTGGAGAGAGATGATGAGAAAAAAAGATTTTGGTTCATTATGAGACTTTGGTGGAAGAAATTAATCTATGGCGGGATAGTTAATGAATGGGAAACACTGCCCCTTATTAACTTATGCACTCTGTATCCTTAATGCTAGAAACCCAGAGGAACTTCCCAGAGGGACCAGACACTTTAACTGAGCTCCATGCCTGTCTGCAGACTAGGCATGGCAACAATGCTGCAACAATGAGACGAGCAAATTGGAAGGCACAGCACCAAGTTTAACATTTGACAGGTGAAAGAGGTCAGGACTCGGCTCAAGGCACTTGTTTAGAGTAAGAGTGGAAACCAATTCAGCCTGTGTTGCACTCTGGCCTTATTGGTAAATAGCTTCTAGTTCTAGTTTGTCCTTTCTTTAACTAAAGTAAATGCATTACAGATTTATTTCTGGAGTCATTTATTCACAGTTTTAGCCTTGTATTTTTCTTAAAAATGTATTAATGTGTGAGGTATCGCAGCAGTGATCACTGACCTGCAGTTGGTAATCCTGCAGCGTCAAGTCATCATAACTGTATCTCACTATAATGAATGGTTGACACACATAGATGTGCAGTAATGAACTGTATAGTGTTAAATATGCTGATAATAATTAATAAACTTTATTTATATAGAACCATTCATACAGGAAATGCAGTTCAAAGTGCTTTACAATAAAGAAATTAAATACACCAAGTGCTTTGCAGAAGAGAATGCCATAAGATAGTGGATAGAAGAAGTGCAGTAAAGAAAATATAACTTGAACAGAATTTAAGAAATGGTAAGCATACAATTTGCATTTTTAAATGAAGTGCAAAACATTTTATTGAAAAATGTTTAAAAGCAACTAAAAATCAAATTGCACATAGCTAATTAAGGGCTAAAGTGGAAAAAATTAGTTTTAAGCTTGCTCTTAAAGATAATGATTCTGTAAAAACCTGAACGCATTTATTGGTTTTCAGTAAATGCAGTCTGTTAATACATTAAATGAAACAAAAAAGTCATGAATTTAAAGCAAATCATGAATTTAAAAAAAACCCAAAATAATTTCAGAACTATGATTGTAAGTTGAATCTCAGAACCAAAACAAACTTCATTGCATGTAGTTGGACTCAGTCACTAGATTAGTTATGTAGAGTAGCAATGTAGTACTACAAAGAGAAGGTTGGAGTAATCGCCTGTTAATTTTCTTACTTAATTTTGCCTCGTAAGACAAATTTTTCTTCATTAAATATTTTCTTTATCTGAGAATGCCAATCAGAACAGCTGCTAAACTAAGCTGCAGCCATTAATTCACATTAATATTCATAGCAATTAAATCCTCAAAATCCTCACACCATCAAAATTAGATGATTTAAATCAAAACAGAAATTACCACCGGGTTTCCTGCAATATATATTGTATTGTGGTATAATTGTTTAGCATAACCTGTACTGTATACTGCTGAAATGGTGCATCAGTTAGTAAATTAACACAATGTATGACAATTTAGTTTTTTTAAAGAGAACTACCTACCAAGCTTTTGCTGATTACCTTTCAAATTTGATGCTTTTCTGTGTCTCATCACTGGAAAATTCAGTACCTGTGCATTTTATAGACATTCCATGATTGATTTATTGATTTATCAAACAAATAATTAACCGATTTGTTTTTTTGTTTTTTTTAGATCTGTCAATGATTCATTATGCACAAATTGTAAATCTCATAAGTCAAGGTAATCGGATAGCTGAGTAATAGTTTCAAAGACTTGAAAATATGTTCCATTATTCTTTTTCTAAAAACATAAATATAAAAAAAATAATAATAAAATACATTGAGGAAAGAACATCAATGGATGTCAGCCAAAGTACCCAGTCCGGAGGCAGACTCGTTTTTCATTAAGATTAACTGTGTAGCAGGAGCGGCCTATCTTTCTTTGCCTCCAGCTGACACTTGTCCCGCTCCTACAGCAGCGGTGTGTGCGTGTGTGTTTGACTGTGTGCACATGCATTACGTGTTTGTGAGCGTGTGTGTGTGTGTGTGTGTGTGTGTGTTCCAATGCTATCAAACAATGGGAGTGTTATCAGACATTGCCAAAGGCATATGAACGAATCAGAGGGGAATACAGACCCAAAATCAGCATGTTCCCAAGGGAACAAAGAGTTTCTACCACGAGCCAAAACGTAAGGAAGGAATCTTGTTCTCTTGACCCGTTTTCACAAATAAAATGCCATCGTTTCTGATACAGTAAACCTTGTGTCGTATCTGCAGAGAAGCGTTGTCATTTAAAAGTTACAACTACTTAACCAATTTTAAAAAAGCAAGTCCCTGAACAACAGTATCGCTGCTGAAATAAATATGCAGACATTTATGGAATGAGCTTTGCTCCTTCCAGTGTACAAGGATTGCAGCAAATATCATACAGTATCTGTTTTTTCCATAAAAGGTGTTTCCCATGTGAATTACACATACGGGGAAAACTACCGCCTGCCACAGACACTGAGCAACCCAATACAAATTAACTTTTTTTTGTTTTAAATCCTCCATTACAGCTTTACCTCTTTTTTTCTTTGTTTTTTCACAGCAGGTAGGGTAGACTTGACTTGTTGGAGCTTGTTTTGTAAAGGAAAGGATTTCACATTGTGGGGCGGGGTTAGCAAGAGTGGTGAGACTCAACAATACAGTCTATCAGGGATTTCACACCAAAAGCACAAGTTTGACATGGCACAAGCCAAAGCGGCAAGCACTACACTGATTTTCCATCGAGGTGTGTGATCAAACTTTTAACTGAATTAAACTTTGACCCCAGGTACACTCGCCTCAATATGCATCAAATGAAATTTAGGCTTGACGAAATGTGGAAGTTTGACGGCAAGTTTACTGTAGAGAACTTGGCGGAAAAGTACATTTTGCCTCTCAATTCCCAGAGTTATGGAAATCCTACTGTGATTTGAGTAAACAATCTGAAGCTTGGCAGAAAACTTAAGACAGCACAAGGATAGGAGGTAAGAAAATAAAGATTGTGAATATATACAGTACATTCAGATGGGGTCTATAGCATCCACGTTAGCTGGTCTTCGTTTTGCACTCTACCTCATGCAAACAGTTTGTTCTTGTGCATTTGGTTTGAAACCATCATGTGTGGCCCTGAAAACCAAATTGGTGAGATAAAAGCTGTGTAGAGCTGCGGCTCTGTGGGTTCAGCGGTACTAGTGAACATTTAGCATATATTAGGTTATCATTAGGTTCGATATAAACGTATCATTAGGTTCAGTATAAAATATATTGCTTAATAGAGTTTTAACCCTGGGATCCAGTATGCTTCGGAAGTGGCGGTAACCATACTTCTGTAAAAGTAATCAAATATTTTTTTAGAGCAGGCAAACAAGTAACTCAAACAAGACACACATATCTTCCTTATTTGGCCAATGGTTGTTGTTTTTGTTTTTGTTTTCTCCCTGTTTTGCTGTTGGCTGTGTAGCAGTTCTCAAACTGCGTTCATGAATTGAATCGGCTGGATGGCTCAGTAGGTAACACCGCTGACTCTGGTACAGGAAAGCAGGGATTCGATCCTCAGGAACAGATACAAGATCTGACAAGATTGGATCAACTGAGCCTTCAGAGAACTCACCATCAAGTGAGAGGTCTGAGCCCTCTCGGCCAGATCATCACAAAGCAACCATCAGCCACCTTCTCTACATGCAAGACATAATGGACAAACAGCAGAAGGGTGATAGTTGTAGGAATCCCAAGCAACTGCAACATCAGGAAGAAGGGGAATATTTTCCACAATTTTGTGTGTGTAAGAATACATGTACAGCCCTATTCTAACACAATGCACTTCCATTTCATAAAGGATTGGACAGGTTATAGAATACAAATGCTTTAAAAGAAAAATTTATGCATATTTGTACCCAGTAAATAGCTGCAATTTTACAAGAATAAAATATAAAACTACACAACAAATATGCTAAGAGATATCGCCCGAGGACATGAGATGGGGTTTTTTTTCCAGTCAACTCATTATGTGAATCATCTACACTGTATGAAGAAAATCTTTATGGGATTACTGTGAACGAATGCCCGTCACACATGCATGCAAAATATACCTCTCCTTTGATAGGCACATGCAATTATAATGTGGATAAACTACTATGTAACATTGTTTGTCAGCTGACCTAGAAGTGCAGTGCATCTACATCAAATGAGCCTTTGGTTTGATCAGTCTGAGCTTTTAAGTAACGTGACTGCAGCTGCTTTCAGGAAAAGGGAGGCCTGATGTTTCTCACAGGACGATGTAGGCATAAGCGACCATAATTCAGCGTGGACAAGAAACGGTTGCATGTGCACTAAAAGGAAGGTACATAATGGATTTGGTACAAATGTTGCACATAGATATTGCTTGGTCAGATATGGTTCTGACTGGCAACCCCTTAAAGAAGTGAATGTCAAACCACCACAGAGCAATTTATATTTTGTTGTTGCATCACGGCTATATAAAAATAATTTGGTCTTAGACTTACTTTGCCACATCAACGTCAACAACTCTGCTACACATTCAATTCAAAATAGAAATTGATTTACAGTGTAGTCGAGGCTAATGATTTATGCCAATACGGAAAGCTACTTTAAGGCGCGACTTTAACCATTAACACATTATTTTATGTCAGTTAAACTTGACTTGAAACCACCTGTGTGTGTGTGTGTGTGTGTAATATCTGCCGCAGTGTCTTCTTTGGGCTGCCACTGGGAGCACCCATCTTCACAACTCGTACAAATGGTACATACAGGGGCTTCATGTTGCCAGAGATATTGAAGCAAGTTGGCAGGGAACATTACTGAACTGATAAAACTGGCCACAGGCATTAGGCAACTGAACAAACTAAATAATAAGTAACAAGACAGAACTGACTGGAGTGAAGGTAGGTTGCTGTTGGCGGCTCCAAGACTGTTTGGAACAACAAGGTAAAACACAATGAGCTTAACAAGTGAGGTAAATGATGAGGTTGATCACTCAAGGTGAACAATTGGCCATCAGTTCCCGCCAGTAGGATTCTAGCCCACCAGCGTAAATGTCGGCAAACACCCGGGACAGCGCCAGTATTGTTTCCTAAAATGTATTGTGCTGATGGACAATAGTTGAGTAAGAAGGTAATTGATGGGTTACGGTTTATTACATTAGTTACATGTCGACGTGGAACATGACTTTTCACTATTTACAGCTTACAAAGGGTTTGTTTTCTATTCCTATTTTCCTTAAAGAGAGTTTCAATGGATGTAGCGAAGAAATTGCGTTTGTTCAGCACATTGTTAAAAGGAGAGTTTTCTCTAAAGTCATTATAGGTCTGAGAGCTGTGTGTGCACTGCCTATCTAAGCAAGAAGAAGCCACAGACTGAGCACAAGCTCCAAGTTTAACACTCTCCGACTACACACTTTATCTTGTGACCATATGCTTAACGTTAGCACAAAACCTGACAGGTTATTGTTGCCAGCCTCATCAGATATCTCTTACATTTCGCTTGGCTGCATTTAGATGGTATAAAGCAGTTACTTTGTTTTATTTTGTGCCACTGTCTGTCAGCATACTGTAGGTGTCACTGTCATCTACTGTCAACAATCCACCCTATAGTTGGGCCAAATTAAACTCATCATACCACATATCTTCCTTTACATGTCCAGTAAATGCACTCCAGCTTAATAAAAACTAACCTTCTCCTGGAGATAATAAAGACAAATGATGCTTTTATGCACTCAGAGTTGCTGCTAGTGCCTGCCAATGCATGACTGTATGTACACTGTTAAAATATGTGTCACAACAAACAAAGTGATGGTGGATTGGGTCCCAGCAAAAGCAGTGTGTGTGCTCTTTTCCCATCAGCATTTATTGTTTTCACAAACAAAAGTCATCACAAATCATTGAATAAACACCATTTAACAGAGGATGGTTACTGCTGCATTGATTCAGGGACATTTTTTAAGATGTCTGGCTTTGCTTTTAGCTCTTTTAAAAACTCATATTTGTTAGTTTAAATCTCACTTTAAGTGTGGATTGCTGGAAAACGTTTTTCAAAGAACTGCCCAGTGTTTGGAAAGATGACAAGAAAGCTTTGGTTTAATTTCTTGAAAAGTGTCTTAACAAGCTACAGTACCACTTCCTGGAGCAGAGAATAAATGTCTCCATTTGCAACATTTTAGAGGCTTAGTGGAAGCTGCAACCTGTGCCAAGAAAACACAAAGACCGTTCTTTGAAAAGGAAACAGAAGTTTGGAGGCACAGCAAGATGACACCCTATTTTGCCACCTCATTGCTGTGAAAGACGTACAGTATCTGGTTGAGTGTTAACCACAGATTCTCAGTCTGTAAAAAATCTTATCCAGAACAAATGGAAACGGCGCAAGAAAAATAGAAAGTTTGTTTTTAACAATCCTCGTAGCAGAATGGTAGAATTCATAGAGTTGTCAGTTATAAAATCTGTCAACTGAGAACAGAATTCAAGCTCAGCGGGCTACTTGCTTCCTTAGCTTGGAGAAATGCATAATATAAATAAATCAACTGACGTAGAGCAACAGTATAAGTTCAATGTTTTTTTGTAAAATAAAGGTTGGCACTGCGTTTATGAGCATTCTTTTGGTCATAGACCTTCATCAGGTAACAAATTCACAATATGAAACGTCGTCAGGTTGCAACAAATCAAAAATTGAGGCAAATTCCAAAAACCTGACAATTACCTCATCAATAATGTAGAATCTAAATGTAAACATTTAGAAGTTTATTGGTATAGGGTTGTAAGTGGATACTTGCATCATGGCTATCCTTCCTTTCGTTATTAACCATAACTTTATTTAATATGTAATTAAATGACATTTCCTTAAAACTACAAGAAAGGCTCTCTAGAGAGTTTTTTAACCCTTAAGAGTGTATGCTGGGAAGAATGCTATTATTCTGATCACGTTTTTGTAGAAAATGTAATGGTTACCCTCTGGAGGTTTTGATCACTAGTAGCGCTATGGAGCAATGTTTTGACAAGTTGGTCTCCGTTTGGTTTGTAATGTGCATGTGCACAAAGATGCACATGATAAGCATGTGATAAACCTTTCCAGCCAATGGTTTCAGACAATTCCACTGATCTACAAGTGGCAGTAATGTGCCAAGAAACACAGAAATGTGCTAGCAAAGCCAGGGAAGAAGAGTGCTATAGCAAGTACACATGGATGTAAACAGTGCAGGTTTCAAAACCTTCAAAGAAATTGGCAGTGCAATCTTTTTATGAGGAAGGAAATGCAGTCTACACATTGATTTAGACCTACATGATTCACACAATACATTTTGGTGTGTAACACTGAATGTAAACATTACTTTTGTTTACAAGAAAACTCCACAGAGCACCTTTTAATGGTAAAAGAATGGTTGATTCAACTGAATTCCTATATGATGTTTTACAGTGTATCGCAGACATCTCTTACACTATGAAATTTGGTGGTGCCTGAATTGTAAACATGATATATGAACTTGTTGGGGGACGTATAAGTCCTAACATACCTTTCTGTTGACAGAGACACCGTTGGAATCTTTTCTAGAAGGGTAATGTAGCGGAAAATAGGAAGCAGGAATTGAAACGTCCTGATACGCTGTGGTTTAGAATAAGAGGGACTTAATGAAAGGTTAATGGCTGCCATTTCTCCACAGTGTTTGTTCATTATTCAAATGCCAAACAGTCAGACTTTAATCAACACTCAGCACCACACAGATGGGTGGCGTGCCACTTTCTGAATATGTTCATTAGATTTCTCATGTATTATTAAAGTAATCAGACCTCCATGTCCTTGCATTCATGTCGCAAGTGGCTGCTTTGATCCACAAACAAGAGCGACGAGTGAAGTTTGTTATTTCGCTTCTAAGGGCAATATGATGCCTCCCCATTAAGATGATGACGTATACAAGTAGCAGAGGTAGAGGGCAATCCATGTTGAGTTGAAATGTTCACTAGCTTGATTGGCATGATGAAATGGATGTTTTCAGAGTCCTAGCTCTTGCTAAAAGTTTATCTTACTTCCCTTCTCTGTGTTTCTTTGGGTGCACAACAAGGGAGAGAGAACCTCTGAGAAATACAACACAGAATAACACTTTGATAGCAGTCTATAATAAGCTGCTCCTGAATCACTTTTGAATAATGCATTAATTCACCCTAATATCACATTGTTTTGCACATGTACAAAAAATATACTGTAGTATAAACTATATATTGTGTAACTATTATAAATTGCAATTGAAGTATTTCACTGATGTTAAAAGAAAGTAGCTGAGCAAAGCATGTCCCTTTGTACAGTTGCATACTCGGTATCGGGCAAGGTTATAGGCATCATTTTTTTCATTGTCATCTTTTATAAGCAAAAGCATTTTTGGAAAATAATCCTTGCAGTTTAAATGTACCATTTATTGTTAACCTAATAAAATATACAATAAGATAACCTAATATAATATACACTACAGCTAAAGGTCCACTAATGGATGTTTTTATATTAACACTGGAATAAATGACTGTGAAAGGTGTCCCACAGAGAATTATTATAAAACGCAACAGTTCCCCCCCCCCAGCTGCAAAGAATGTTTTAGCATCTTTTAGCTAATTGTTTTGGTTTTCTGGCCCACAACTTTGCTATTTTGGTTTATCATCTCTGCTGTCATCAATTATTACTGTCAAACACTTGTTTGGCATTTCTACTGTCAAAAGCAGAAAAGAGGACCCAATCGCAGACAGCTGAGGGGAAGGGGAAGCAAAGTCCAGTTTATTTAAACAAAAGGCTGTTAACTTAAGAGTCCAAGTGGGAAACGGAGCACAGGGAAAGTCCATGGGGGTGAAACGGAAACACAAGGTAATCCAGAAGACAAACAGCATAACGTCCAGGACAAGCAGGCAGGGACACACATTACGACGACAATGTACCGACGAGAGACGGGGGGAAACGCAGGCCCATATATACACACAGACTAACAAGGGAAACGGACACAGGTGAACACTGGGAACAGGTGGAAGGATCAACACAAGAGGGAGACTAAAGAGGGCAGGAAACATGACCAAATAAATAGGGAGCCACACCAGGGAAGGAAACACTGGACACAGAGAGGAAGCACGCAAACCAGACACACACAACATACGACCACTGGTTGTGACAATTACTCCTGTAAATGCGTTGAACATTGGTTAGTGTCTTTATGGACAAACTGGCATAACAAGACAATGGAAATCCTGAGGCAACAATGTAAATTAACAAAAACAAATCAAGGCCAGAAAGTGGGTTTTGAAAGCCCCAAATCCAACACAAGCACAGTAACCAGATCGTTTCCAGCAGTGAGCCAGTACTGCACCTCAAGTAATAATACTGTAATGTAACACCACATTTTACGTTACACATTTGACAACCGTTGAGTCAACAGCTAAATATAAAACTATTTGGCATTTGTTGTAGTTGTGGAAGACCTCAGCACCATAAAATGTACATTGCTTTTTATTATATTGTAAATTTGCATCAACATTTACAAGAGCTGTTGTTTTATTGTGCAGTTATTACTGCCTATCTTTCTTTGAGATCTTATCTATCGGATAAGATCATCATGCAATTTTCAACAACTCGGGCATTAAAATTCAGTGCCATGATAGCTTTGACACACAATGTTCCGATTAGGGAAATATATTATCATATAAATCTTGTACACTAAGTCCAATGCTCATGAACTGCATTTAAGGGATTCTTTGTCCCTCAACAAGCTGAGAAAACTGTGACCTTGTTGACTTTTGAAACCCAAGAACCTATAGACTCAAAAGTATTATACAATCTGGATAAAAAGGGTTGGCATGTTAGTTTTTGAGAAGCTGACAGTGTTTTCGATTCATTGCATGGAAATGTAATGTATTTTCAAGGAACGTGTAAGTAAGTGTCAAATGTAGCCATTTTTCTGTAATGCCCAAGCCATTGGCATATTCAGAAAATAATAAATTATCACTCGTCCTGCTTCTGTATGTCAATAGGACTTTGACTATGAGTGTAATGGCCTAGGAGATGGAAGCATGGAACTTTCTGCTGCTCTGATGACAAACAAGTGTGAAGGGCAAAGCAGGTGATAAGTGCTGCATGATTAGGCCTACATGATGCCTGAAAAAAGGTGCACTTGAGGAGTGCTCATTTCATTCTCTGTCAGACTACCTGCCAGAAATCAAGCACTCAACTCAAAGATTGGCATGGGGGGAGGGGTGGGGACTCGGCAATAAGGAAAGGGACGTCTGGAGCCAATAATGGGATGAGGGAAAATTTGTCCCACCCAGTGAAATCTCTACGGATACCTCTTTAGATGCACCAAAATTTAATCAACGTATTGAATGAGGTGCTATTGCATTCAGGCAGTCGCACATTCCAGCAAACATGGTTTACACACCAGGGAGTTAATAAAGCATAAGGCATTAGCATTAAAATGAAAGTTAAAGGCAAACTCCTGCTGAATGTAAATCTTTGTATCTACTAACGGAATCCATATTTTGTAATTAAGAAAGAATGTGTGAGGGGGACGGAGAGCTGGAAGTAAAAGACCTGCTCAAAAAGATGAATGCTATTATGGAGTGCGAGTGAGATGGCTGGCCTGGAATAATAACTTCCTCTGCCACATTATGTTAGTGCACTTCTGATAAGATCATTGGAAAATGGCAGCTGTTAGAAATAATGCAATTCATTCCGTGTTGCTGCGGGACACTACAGGGCCCTAAATGAAGCATGTCTTCTATTAGACCCCTAAAGAAACAAACTAATAGCCCTGCAAAGACTTGCCATTTATAATATGACTATAATTCGTATGATTCATTAAGCAGGAACAGAAAACGATAGTATACTCTGATTAGAATAGTCCTCGGGGGAAATTCTTATGTTAATTTATTCTGAAACCTCTCATTGACTAAGCAACTTGTGGTGATATTGTGTAGATTAACTCCCCAGGTCACATTGTATTGTAGTCTCATATTGTCTCTGCAGTATGTATAATAGATTAATGTTGTTTACATATGTTTAATAAGTCGGCACATTTTTGTCATCGCTTGTCGTCTCATCCCTTCTTCTACCCAAAACCCATCCTAAGCTTTGATGTTCCTGATAGACTTTTTTTAATTCTTCTGTTCACAATGACCCCTTAAGGACGTAGATGGATGTAGTTACACATGTATAAAAACAAAGTAATTACACAGCTACACACGTTACAAATTAACTGAAATCGGACTCTGGGCAAATGGAATACAATGAACAAAAACAAAAAAATCGTAAGTAAAAAAAAAAAATGACAGATATACAAATGAGAAAACGGGGACGTCCTGGTAAATACATGTTTTAAATTAACAGTGGTTGGTTTGAAAAGATCTGCAGTGGTGAATTTTACAAATGAAGTAGTTTATATTAGTTTGTCACTTAACAGATGAGATGAGAGCTGTAAACTGTTTCTGTACTTGGTCCATATTACTTGTCAGTCTTGCTAAGCTTGTAGTAGTTTGGTATTTTTTTGCGACCCTAGAACATTCAAGCAAATAACAGCCTGTAGTTAACCAGGGAAACTAGAGCTCTGAAAGTTTGTTTTCTTTGCGTTTTCTTAAAAGTACAGTTAAAGGTGACACCTTTCGTTGAAAATTTTTTTTTTGTTTGTTTGTTTATGCTGCCCAAATTAGGGCCTGTAGACAAAACACATCCTTCTATCTGCAGATGAAGACCATGAGATTTGACTGACAAGAAGCTCTTAGCATAAGCTCCATTTACTGGAAATTTCCCAGGGCTTTCAAACTATTGTTTCCAAGGTCAATAATGAGCCTTCAAGATCAAACATCAGCCAGACTCGCAAGTAACCAATTAATGGATGCGCCACTCAGTGCTGCCGCTTGCTCATAATTTAAATTGTAGCTAGGCTGTACAAGTGTGAGCATGAAACCTTGTGTTTTATGGTTATTTACTGTTGATGGGACAGATTATATTCTCAGTTGTAATTAACTGCACCACAGTGTACTTGGATGAAAACTTTTTGTGACACTCTTGTGGCAATTATTTGGTGGTATAAGAATTTAAAGGGTATCCTTTCGCCCTGACCAAATGACGGGGAAAAAAAAGCTGGACACTAATCTAACTATTTGTGCTACATTTGTGTAATCACAGTAAAATATACATATTTACATTACAGATGTTTTTACTTTCTTTTACATTTTATGCTAGACAGGTCATTTGCCTATGTACTTTAGCTAGTATGGTGTTTTGTTTAAGAGCTCCAGATTATATTATCTATTACATTTCTGCAACACTTGGGGATGTTCCTGGGTTCACAATAAACCATATATATTCATGATAATGGCTGTGGGTTTTGTTATTACAGCACAGCAGACTGAGAAGTTTCAAGTCACATATTCACTCAGTCACAAATAACATCTGTATTGTGCCCATAATTACATTTCAGACCACAAAAGGCAGCTCTTCTTCTGCAGCTATTCTGTCTATAGCTTTTTGATTTTATCCCGGCATTGTTTGGCATTTCTTTTGATTTGCTCTGTGCTTCAACTGTTACATGAAAACCCCTCTCTGTTCTCTTTAGTGTCTTTTAGATGGCCTCTTCTGCCCAAACATTTAAAAGTAATTTTAGTTTTTTTTCCAGAAGTGGAAAACTCTGGTGTTTTAATGTCACATGCACTATGGTGCTGCCAGGTGTTAGTTGTCCAAAGGAGTTCTGATACAGAAATGAGAAACAATCACACATCATAACAATGTTATTGGTTTCAATTGTCCCTCTGTATCATAACCAAACTGTGTGTGTAATAGGATTTTGTGTTACTGCGAAGATAACCATATTTAGCTGTGATAGACAGATTTTATATTTTTACCTGTGCTGATGAATGTATTTTTCATTTTATGTTTTATCTCTCCACCATCAGGCATAAAGTCATGGTGAATAGATCAGCCTTTGAAGCTCCTGGTGTTAAGAAGATCTTGAAGTGTTGTTCGGCAGGACTTACTATTCTCGGCATTCTGTATACCTAGTATTGTATATGTGTGTTTAAATGGTGATTATTAACAATTTGCCAATTGGCTCAACATTCTCTGCTTGGCAAAATGTTCTGTCTGCCCCAATTATTCATACCCATAAAGTTTCTTTTTCAAGGTGTAGAAGAAATTGAACTCCATCCCTTGCTTAGATTTCTTTTTTAACACCATGCACTTGTTATTTGGATAATTTCATGTCCAGCACAATCTCAACAAACCATTACCAGATTCAGTTGGAAATGCAATATTCTGTATAGTTGCATGTCACATGTTATTGTCACTATGTATGTGATGGTTGGGACTAGAGCTGGGTATCAAACCTCAATATGTTTCTCATACATACAATGAAATGTATTAAAACCTGTGATGCATAAAAAGCTTGTTTAGTTGTTGTTAAACAAGACCAGATTTTTGATTTTAAATTAAAAATAAATAAATAAATTTACATCAAATTTCAGACTATTTTGATCAGGCAATGTTCGGTATGGCTGCTTGTGTTGAGACAACATTTAACAACTGTGGACTTTGGGTTATTTTGTTAAATGAAAAGAGTTTTGTAGAAAAGCAAGGACATATTAAAGTAAGGTATCAAAAGTATTGTTTTGGTATTGACACTGAAATTCTGGTACCGTATTTGCATATTAGCACTAGGGCACCCATTTTTTCTCTACCATCTACTTCTTTTGCAGTCGGAATATCAGCAGAGATGCTCTTTGTCCTCTTCTGATTCAACAGTTCCTAAAACAAGAAAATGTTTGTCGTGTAGCTTGATAACAGCTTCTTATGATAGCCACTGCCTTCAGCGAATGCATTGTTTAAGCTCTAATCAGGAAGAATGTGGTTCAAATTGCCATACAGGATACATTCTGTGAGAGCCTTTACATAAAAAGATCAGAACAATATTGAAATGTCAGAATTAAATACATTTTTCTCCATTTTGTTTATGATTGTAAAACCATTCCAGCCTATTTTTCACTGTATCTCCTTCTGAAGCATAGTTATCTTTCTTGGGGTTAACTGAAAATAAAATCGTATTAAAATCTACTTTCTATTAGATGGCACTACATGTTGTTTACAGATTTTGTTCAGGGTATACGGAAGTGCGATTGTCAGGAGAATGCACATATAGGACACACCTGTATCACGACACAGGCATACAAACTAATCATTTTTGGTCTTATGTTTGTTTTGTTGTTATGGGTTATAGCATTGTCCTATGTTAGTCTCTCGCATCATTTCTCATCTCACAAGAGCACATAGAGGCCGACAACTTATCCCCAACATTCGGTGTTCGTTTAAAGTGGACAGTACCGTAAACAGAAGGCTAGAGAGTAGGAGACCAGTTGTCAGCAGCCGACAGCAGCAGGGTTTCAAAGCTCGGCAGGAAAAATGATCAGGCCTCCCACATCCCGAGTCATCTGTCTGGAGGATAATTGGTCTCTTCTTTGCCATGTTTCACCTTGCAGCTGTACACACGCTCCTTTGTGGATGATGTGTATGTGGATTGGTCTGTGTGCATGTCCACATTTGTGTGTCTGTCTGTGCGCTCGCATGCATGAGTTTGAGTCAGCAGGGGTCTAGGTGGGGGTAGTGGTGGGTCCACCTGCTTGGTCCAAGTCACAGTCCATTCATCTAACTCTATTAAGCGGCATCCTTGTGAGCGGCCTAGCTGTGGGGCTCCATGAAAGTAATGCAGCCCCATCATGGCCGTGCTTTGTTAGCCAAAACCTCATTTGTTAATTACCTTGCAAGTCTTGAGTAGGCGACTCATACATCACCACTTTCCTGCTGTAAACACCATAAGGCATGCAACTGTGAAAGATCAAATCTCACCTATGTCATGAAAGGGCAAAAAAAAAAAAAGAATTCCAAAACATTCTCTAATGCACTCACTAATTTTTATAAATGTGTAGAAGCTCCAAGGTTATATTGAAGGATTAACACCATGTATAAATGTATGCCATCCTTTATTATCTATTATTAGCTTTAAATATTAATTTACATTTTTTAGAATAACCCAAACGTTTTGAAAATTAAGTTTGTTAATAATTGCAATCAAGATTTAAAATCTGAATTTTACTAATTACTGAAGGTGTCATATGATAGCTCATTACAGAACAGTAACACAACATTATTAACCAACATTCATGGCGTCTCGGTGGTTAGGACTGTCGCCTTATATCAAGAAGGCCCTGGGTTAAATTCCTGGCTGAAGCAGGGCTTCTCTGTTTGGAGTTTACATGTTCTCCTTGTGTGGGTTTCCTCCAGGTGCTCAAGTTTCCCCCACCATCAGAACATGTTAAGTTAACACTGGCTTAAAACTGCAGCTGGTCTGCGGGCGCTGGACAGTGGCTGACCGCTGCTCCTAATAGTTAGGATGTGTCAAATGCAGAGAATGAATTTGTCTACAGGTACAACCACAGGATAACTTAACTTAACCAGGAGAATTGTTTTTGGTGTGGCTCACAACAACTACGGACAGCCTTATAACCAATAAAAATGTTTTTTTGCCACTACACCCGTTAAGCAGAATGTTGATGGGCACATGTTGCTTAGATCAGCACTAAGGTGCCCTTACAATATTTCTGTGAGCATAGAATACCTATGTAAGAACAATGGGCAAGAAGTATAATACAAATGGAATAACTGCTATGAAGGGATCAAATGGACTTTCTCTGGGAGCAATTACAGTGAATGGATGTGAGGTATTTCCCTTCAGTGTGTAGAAGGTGGTGTTCAGCCTATGATGAAAGATTGGAAGGGACTCTACAATCCTGACTGGTCTGAAGTGGGAAGGTCAATCAAGTGGGGAGAGGAGTGAAGGCCAGGTGGAATGATACCACAGCAGAGCAGAGAACGGGTTGCTAAGTAGACAGTATAGTGGCATGTGGAGCTGCAAAAAGGCCTGGAGATACAGTATGGGTGTGGACCTCTTATACTCAAGTGCCCAAGTCATGAATTTGATAAGAGCAGCTGTCACATGAATTCTTGTTGCGCTCAAAAGCAAGGTGACCTTGTGAATTCACAAACCACTGAATAACACACTCAGTTTTATCATCATTCAATTTATGAGTTATCTCACTGCTGCTCTTCATTTTCATGTCTTTCACAAGGACTCGCCCTGAGCAAAAAAAAGGCAAGCATTTTTTCCCCCCCCACCCTTGATACTTTTTGGATCAATCATAGATGTGCAGTGCTGTTCTGGAGATGTTCTGTGACAGGGTCATCTGAGAGTCAAGCACTCGTATAGTCAGGTCACTTTAACCTCACGGTGCAGGAGTGACTGCAACAACATGACAATAACCGTGCGTCATCTGAGGGCCTGCCCACTGATAAGACAAGTGCAAAAATGCAGAGTGACAGCTATCATATTCACTCTTGCTTCAAGGAGAATTTTGAATTGCCCCTTTGGCTCTCACCTCTTTATTTGCAGAGCTTTTTATGCCGTATAAACCTAAATAAGTAGCTCACATTGGAGGTAAAGCAATTTATTTTCAGACATAACACAGATGTGGCAAAAGTATGACCATGTGTGTTTTTTAAGCACCATAAACTCGGCTGTTTTCCCTTTATTTTTATGACTTCCTTTGTTAGAGCAGTCTCTGGACACTGAGCAGTTTCACCGGTGGCAGATGTAGCTGTATTTCCTATGAAGCATTTCCCCAATGCACATAGCCTTACTGTAGAAATAAACCACATTTCCCCTCGCAGTTACCAACACTAACAGATAATCAGATCACTTTAGAAGCCTTCTTGTCCCATCTCTCCTTGCAGCAAGAGATGTGGTGTGACAATGACTGGGGCTTTCACAAACAATGGAGTCCTCTTTCTGGGGCCCGGATAACTCCACCTGACACCTGACACTGAGCATGAACTCCCACCGGGAGACTGAGAGCTCTGTGGCTGTGAAGTCTGACTGGGCGCTAGAGTGGCCTTGGGCACCGACAGATGCCATGGCGTGACTTGGTCCAATCCCAGGTAGTAGAGTTGTTACTCTGGAATTGTCCTTGAGCAAGACACCGGACCTACAGAGCAAACATGGAGCTCTGTTTACCCCAGCTCTCATAATGTCTACCCATCTATTTTCTTTCGAGGAAAGTAGAAATGACAGTGGAAGTATGCTGACAATACAGATGTCAAAGTCATTCGCTCCCGCTAAGCTGCAGTGATAGTGTTGTGAGGGATATGGAGTAGAGACCCATAAGCATTAGTGATCTGTGATTTCAAAGTTAATTTAACTTCAACTGCACTACGAACATCCGATAAATGTGCATTCCTGGCTCCAGGGGGCTCCAAACTTTGCAGTATCATTAACCACCAAGGCAGAAGTAATTTGATCATGGCTAATTTTGTTATTAGCGTGATTGTGTCCTCTTCCTGACCCAGGCAAGTCGACAGAGATGAATAGGGGATCCTTCTCTTTGGTTGCATGTTGCATGCAAACAACAACAAATAACTTCACAGCATTTTTCTACTGCGTTATCTTTCTCTGAAATCCCACGAGGTTCTCCATTTCACACTGTGCAACAATGTCATTTTTAAATGAAGTGCAACGAAGGCAATTTAAGTAATGCTTTAAGATAAAATAGTTAAAGCTAGGTATACGAATTAAAATGGTGATAAATGGATGGTAAAGAAATGTGTTAAACAAACTTAGGAATCTTTAAGATTTATTTACATGTAAGGGGGGAAAAGTGCAGCAAAGTTTTACTTTTCACTTGAAAATCTGAGATTTTCTGACCTGAGTGATTTCTATCTAATTTGTAAAACAAACAGAGTTCTTATGAAATCACGGCAATCACACACTTTGATTGCCCCTCAGTCGCACAGCTGCCTGTGGATTTGAAAGGCTCTAGTACTTCCTCCTGCACAAGTACCTTGATACTAATCAGCCGTTTTGTAATTGAGACTGACAATTCTGCTACGCTACATAGGAACTGTTGGTAGCTATGGAAACCAGAGAACATTCTTGATCATGAGAAACCCACATTTCCTGATAACATTTTGTTCTCTATTGACTGAGACAATAATCCAAGACACATGCAAGACATGAAAAGCTTCAACAAAAGTAAAGGCCAATTATCCATTGCTTAAGTCAGGAAATCATTGTCATTGTTGGATTGCTGTGGGAATAAAAGGCAATTGGACAGTTTTGAAAATATTAAAAGTGGAATTTGTTGAGATGAGTGACAGGATTCTCCTAAAATGTGTTGCCTAGCTGCTTTGATGATACGTTTTGGAATACATTAATATTCTGTAGTAAGCCGATCTAAATGATTAAAGGTAACTGGTGTTTTGTCTAAAATGTAGACTGGCTGCTTGTTGTTATTATTTCATCACTTCAATACAAGCAGTGTGGAATGCTGACGGCTTGCAAAGACTCAGATGCATCTCTGAAGTGCACACAAATCAAACTGCAGAGTTGACTGTTGTTAGAGAGTGAAAGTGACAGCCCGCTGGCCTCGGGGGCAGTTGGAAGGGCAGCATGCTCTCCTGAGTTCTACCCTACTGCTTCTGCCGCAGCCCCACAAATGAAGAATGCATGAAATGTCCGCAAAGCCTGGAAACCTCGAGCCATGCATTTCCTTTGCCACCTAACCTAATATGACATGTATCCCTACAGCAATGCAGATTTAATGCTGCATAATCTGGCTTCACTGACTGTAGCAGCACGGGATCCTATTTAGAATTTGCTTCATTTACCTCCTGAAAGAATACTTTTCATTTTTACGTCACAATGCTAAAATTGAATTCTGGATTCCTTTGTAGCTTGTCAATGGCAGCCCAGCTGAGGGAAAAATCAGTCAAAACTGCAAGAGAGGCACTTTACATTTACCTTTAGTGAGGTGTAACTGCTCCTTTTTCTGTGTGGCAAGCAAAATAGGACTGACGGATTTAAATGCTCAACGGAATAGGATGTCAATCTTCTGGTAGGTTTATATCCCTTTTCCTCTGCTAGTAAAGAGGACATGCTGTATTTCACATCAGGGCCTATTGGTCATCATGCCCCTATTAAAGTTACCGTGGTTCACCCTGGAGCATATACTGTCCTGATCTTGTCTTCATAGTGTGTTACTACACATTGGCATGTCATTGAGCATGTTAAAACTATACTGCACAGTGGATACAGGTATGCAGGGCCTCTATGTCCACCAAAGTGGAACATCTGAGGAGCTAAAGACTTATGTCATAAGGTAATCAAAAACATGATAATCACTGCACTAAAATCAGATCCACAGGAAGAAATACATTATCACAACATCATATGGCAGCCTGTACTTCTATCTCCGTCACTTCATTACCCCTGATGCCGATTTATCATATCTGCTGAAACATGCGCAATTCTCCAGGGCTTGTTGTCTCTAGAAAAGCTGCATCAGCAGTAGGATCTTCTGAAAAAAAATTCAGCTCGGAGAGAGAAAAGCCTCGGCAAACACATCTAGTTTCTATTTTGATTTATTGCACTTTGTAATTACAATAACCAACGGGCTTTGCTCTGATGTGCAGATATTCAAGTACAAGCTGATTTATTTTCTTGTCACAGAGTGAACGTTGTTATGGCCTTGTGTAGTTTGCTTATTGGGGTGTGTGTGCAGTATTTGTATGTGCATACATGAAACACATTTCATTGTACAAAAGTGAACGTTTGGGAAATGATTGCTGATGTCTGCAGGGTGGTAGCACTGTAGGAAATGGATATAAGCCAAATATGGGGTTGTGAGACTGTTCAGAGTTCAGTGTGAAGAAGACTAACTGACTTAATTCAGAACCACCAATTAGACAAACAGAATAAATTAGGCAGCAGAAAGGCCAGATTCCCAGATCCCCTTTGGGGCATAAAGCCAATGGTCCAAGTAAACACATTGCCTTTCCAAGCAGAACTGTCATGGCAACTTGGTCACTGGACAGTTCTGATACATCTTAGAATATCTTCAAAAACAAATAGATATATAGGCAGATTAATATAATTAATTTCATCTTCCTGTGTCCCGAACAAACAGTGGTTCTTGACCTTGGGAAAACATCTGTGGTAAAATATTCTATAATCAAGGTTTACAGTACTTGCTAGTTTTTTCCAAAGCTTCTGGCTATATCTCACTGCCTCTTGCAGTGAATGGACCATGCTCAGGTCTCATCACATGACCTAAGGACGGTGCTTTTTTCCCAGTGGCAACAGGTGGTCGTATATGGGCCCTCTGTTCAGGATGCTGTCGCTGTCGAATGTAAATGGCTTGAACTTCCTCCAGATGTCCACTGACTCCTGAGAAACTTTGTATCTTCGCAATCTCACTGGTTAAGACTGTAAGATGCTGTTGAAAGCTCCAGAAAATCCTAGTAAGTGCACCTTGAGTTGAGATTATTTTGAGCTATTGTTTTTAGGAGTTTAACAGTTTAATCTAGGTAAATAGGCAAGGTATATCTAAAGTAACCATACAGAACCACTGCAACTCTTTAACAGTAGCAATTACACTGATTATACAGTTATCACTTTATTTATCCATTGGGTACTCAACAAATGCATTTTAACACTATACAAATGGTAAACCAATGAGGAAACACTGGACGTGTACACACACACACACACAAATATTTTTCTCGAAATATGTGTTGGCTGAATGACCAAGTTTTGCTTCTACATTTCGGAGAGAAAATAAGTGAGAGAATTGGTTCCCGTATTTCCATTTGATGTTTCACTCACACAGCCCTGCCGCTAGTCTCTGAAGCATATCAAGTTTTATTTAGACAATTTGTATAGTCACTAATGCCACTCAAACCATTCAAGTTTGTTCTCAAAGTACTGTGTCATTGATTGTGGATGTTTGAATTAATTTCCCAATCTTTCATGATGCATAGTGGCAAAACGATTTCAAGTAAAAACTAAGCCAGAGGTGTTTCAACTGTCCCCTTTAATTAACATCATGCCTGATCCTTTATTTATGTGCTCATAAAAGAAAATGTATTTTGCCACAAAACAAATGGTAGGTCTTGTTTGCCTTTTTGTTCACACGTAGAGTCTGTTTGGTTGCCCATAATAACATAACCACCTGGAAATGATCCTATAGTGGAAGCTCTGCAAATGGCTCTGCCATTACGCCATATGGAAACAAAATATACACAACTTTAAAGTATCATCATTGTGTGGCAGCTGTTTATAATCTGTAAGACTAAACATCCAACATAACTCGTATGTTTGTCCATATGGCATAAGTAGTTGGGAAGTAATGCAACTTATTTCTGGCATTGGTCATGAGCAATAATAATACAGAAATCTACAACTTTGGTCTCAAGGTGGCACAATAATTTATTGTATGAGAAATATATGGTAATATTTTGAATAATAAGCTGTAATAACTCTACTTTCTTGCACGTGTCATCAGAGCTTTCAAAAAGCAGGTACTGTGAATAAAGAAATTCACAGGCATGTACGTATTCTGCCAGCATACCCGCTAAAATTATTCTACCCTCTTGATGACATCGAGGAATTATGGTTTCAATGTCAATCATGCTGTAAACGGAGCAGAATTGCAAAAATTATAATATAAATTCTGGACTAATATGTGTATGAATATTGCTGTATACTGAGAGGCGTTTCTAATATTTTATCCATCCTATTAATATAAATGAGTGTAGACTCAATATTAAAAGTATAATACTATACAATTCAACAGCACCAGAAACTACAGCATCCAAAATTACTTTTAAAGCTGAATCAGCAAGATTAGGAGGCTGCTGCCAGTCTGATAGCCCTGCAGATTCATGATGATGTAGCCTGATGTGTTTTTTTAGTCACCATCAACCACCACCAACATGCTCAAGCAATATTCATTTTTAAATTATTATTATTTGCTCTAATTTCAATAAGTTTAAAAACATACCCTGGCACTTCTAAATGATTCTTGGTTTGAAAGAGAAGCACACATGGATGTATTTTAAAGTTATCAGACATTTTAAGCCATTTGATTTAAGTAATAGAAACATCTGTTAAAAGGAAAGGCTTGAAGCGAAGTTTAACATTTAGCATCCAGTTAACTTTAAATCCACCATCTTTTTTCCCTTTTAAAAAGCCAGTAATCCCTAAACCTGGCTCACCAGGCTGCCGTGTGCCTCAGCCAGCAGCAGGTGTGCTTTGGTTTCCAACCACTTGGCATCTCTCACAGGCCTCATTACAGGTTCCTCTCAGAGTTCCAGCAGCGCTCTGACAGGCTGTACTTTGCCGACCTCATATCAACAGGTCAGTGGATTTAGGCCTAAATCACACATTAACATTAATCACTGTACATGGACTCGTGTGTTGGGAGGCATGTTCAGTGTCCTTTTCTATTACTGATCTCCTATATAAATACTTCTGACCAAGATCAGTGGTGAGAAAATAATTGGAGGGATGGGATGTGCAAAGGCAGTGTGGGAGGAATTATTAATCTACTGACAACTATTAGGCAAGAAGCCAAAAGGAAAAAAACAGAAGCCCACAATAAACTTTACAGCAATACTTAAAGGGTCAGGTCACTCAAATCACATGAAAACATGTTTCCAATTAAAATCTGTGGTAGTTATTCACAAGATTTTCAGATTTCCATTGTTGAAACTTCTGCGAGCCACCACAATATAAAAGTGAATTGTGTTAACTGCCTTGTAGGGACAAAGATGTTCTGTAAAGCCAGTAGATGGTCCAAAATTTGTGTTATCCACTATGAGAACTGTGAGACTCTAAACTTCAAGTGCTAGTTTAATTTTATTTTGCCCCCATCAGCATTACTACCCATGAAGATTCTAAACCAAGTAATGTATTTACAACCCTTCCACTCTGTTGTACTGCAGGTTTGCAGCAGTGAATGTTTGCAAGCAGTTTTAAATGGATTTTTTGAAAACAACGGGTGTATTTGACTTCCAAGAGGTAAGGCAAAGCTGCAGTTAAACAGATTGTAGGTTTCTGACTGCAGAAAATCCATTGGTAGTTTTATTGTATTTACTGAGCATTTTAAGCATTAATGACTGAATACAAACATGGATGCACAATTATGGATGTTAATGTTTCTGCAGATGATTTCAGCAAACACCTCCTGAGAAATCCACTCTACGTTACCTGCCCAGAACCAAACAGCAGTCAGACAGTAGTTTCTAGACAGTTCACTTACTAGTAGATGGTGAACATAGTGGTGCATTTAGCAGCTAAAGAGACAGACATTTCCCTCAAGAGTTGGAGTCCAAATCAAAGCTAAAAGAAGAGAGAATATTGGACATAATTTTGGTAGGTGTCCAGAAACACCAACTCTGGATGAATGCTAATGTTGCTTCATGTCTGCTGGATGTGTAAATAAGCAACTGTTGGCTAACATATTAGCCAATTCAACTCGGTGGTAATATGTCAATGTTGATCCACTGGCATCAAGATAAAAATTATGCAGCTTTAATATTAATGATTGTTTTTATTTATATTGACCAACAGCAAAAAATCTAAATCAAGAGCATAGGTATGAAACATTTTTAAATAAAGACAGTTACCTTTCTCTTTCTGAAATGGTGGATACTTCAATTTGAAACCTAAAGCCAAGCTTGTTTTAGGTATTAGCTTGCGCTTGACGAATAAAGTGCTAACGAGATAGCGATCAGAGAGGGGCCAACTCCAAAGGCAGCCTGCTTGCCTGGCAGCGCTTGGTAATCTCTTCGTTGGTTTCACTCAGCTCCCTTTAATCTGACTTCACATAATCCTTTTTTTTTTTCTTCACCCTCCTGATCAAGTAAACGCTTAATTATGGCTAATGAATTCCATCCAGAGCTTGGGTAAACATGTCTATCAAATAAGATCATGCTGATTTTTGACTGAAGGGGGCGAGGGGGGCAAATATGGGAGAGCAACATTTTCTGTGCCAAAATGACTGTGGTCCCACTAAAGACTTGAAAGAGAGATGGCTCTAACAGCAGCAATTTACTGCTAAAGGGAGGAGTGTGTCGTAGTGCTCTTATTTTGTAAAACCGAATACCCCTGTGAATTAATTTATGCTAGCACATTATCTTTTCCATGATCAATCCAGTCATGCTATACACTGTTCACTCCTTTTGATTTACAAGTTTCAGCCGACAGCAGCACATGAGTGCAGGCGGAATAATACTGTATGCTCTCATAGCCATTTAGCAGCATCTTTTCTGTGCATGTGTAATGTTGCTTTACATGCAAATGTTCCACAATGAAATATTAGAGCATAATAATGAGGTACAGCAATAAGGAAAACCATGCAAAGCGTGGATTCTGACTTTTATTGATCAAACTGAACAAAAGTCTGAAATAAGCACAAAGAGCCACATATCTAGAAATTAATAAGGAGCATTTCACCACCAATTATTTAATAGCGCTGTTTGTTTTGGTGCATTGCAGCATTAAATATGAAAGGAGAATATCAAGCATATCCTAAGAAAAGGAAAATGGTAACTAAGCATGTTTGTTCATGTAGCCTTCATAAGAATATGATTAATTGTATTTTCTTGTACCTGAGGTGTTTATTTCATTATTATGTTGTTTTTCAGGAGAATTGCAGCCGTTGTGAAACTGGCTTCTCATGTAGATGTTTGCCTTCCTTGGCCTGTGTTTGTTTGTGTGTATGTGTGAGGAAAGTCCATAAATTGTTGATGAGTGGTCTGCAGAACGAAGGAAAAGCCGAAGAGAAAGGATGGCAAGGCACTGCTGTGTCTCCACAAATGTGGCAGTTGACACATTTGGAAGACTTGCTGCTTTTTTTGTATCATTCTTTGGAACCGCGTTGTAAATGCATGTTGAAACTCGATACTCCATGTAGTCTTACGCTACTAATTATTTATGTCCGCGAAGAGCAACGTATTTGAGCAGAAATAAAAGATATGTTATTGAATTGTTGATTTATATAGAACGTAAATCAAAGTGCATGTGTGTGTTCATGTCTTGATAGTTGGTTGACCTGCCACCAAGCTGCCTGTGCTGTGGTGTTAATTTACTCTGAGGAGGCGACTACATTGAAGCAATTTACCATGGTGCTACACAGGTTACATATTATGACACACTCCATCAGTTTAAGAAGCTCATTGCTTATCTTGGCTCTGAATGTTGTTTACTGGAGGATTTGAGCGATCTACGAAACGCAACTGTTTACTTTGGGTTGCCATTGTCATTCTCTACCCATGCTTGACAGTTGGGCCTGGGCAATTTGTGCTTGGCATCCATGAATAGGTTCCCCCTAATGAGGCTGATAGAATGACCATTCATCCACAGGGGGCTCTTGATCTGCCACAGTTCAAATGTTAATCACCCAAGCTACTTTGGCAAATTGACAGAGCTCCATTCACTGCTTGCTCTGTGAATGTGTTCTCTCTAAAAGCCAGGCTTGTATGTCTTCTCACATCTCTTGATGTGGGAGTAGACACAGGGAGTCCCCACTGACCCTGTTTTACAGTCCCCAGCTTACCTCTCCCTCATTTTTTCTACGCTAACGGACAACGCGATGGCACCCTCATCCGCCGTGGCACTGCTCTGGGGGATGGTGCTGTGGCCCGGTGACAAGGTCCCATCCGGACTCCCTCCATCATCATGTCAGCGTTCACTGGGAGTTCAGTCTCCTGAACAAAAGGGTCTTGTTTACACTTACAACTCGGCTAACCTCCCTGGCCCGGGTGTTTACTATCCCCTTCAGTTAATTTGAATAACCAAACAATCTTATTCAAGCTGCAAGGAAAGCAAACTTAGTGCTAAAACTTTTAGGTGTAGAACAACATTATTATCATAGCTGTAATAATTCCACTTACTGAAATAACAGAACTTAAAAATCTAAAAATTGATCTTCTATCAGTAGCAGTAATGTCACAATGCTGACTTTATCAACATGCACTATGGAAAATGCATGCTAAAATAGGAGATATTAAATAATCAAATCAGTGTATGTATTAAATCCAATAAAGCTTTTAATTAGGAACTTTCTAGAATCATCCATTCTGACAGCTGAAGTTTGAAACATGATGATTCAATAAACAGCACAGAGGTCAAATAAGTATTTGCCAACTTCGGTCTGCTGTTATACATTATACATCTCTTCCCTCCACTGGACCTTCTCAAAAGTACGGAGCCCCTCTGGGGTCACATGGTAGAAAAAAAAATTCTATGTGTAATCCGTCCTTTTGGTTTTGCAATCCATGCACACGGATTGCGTTTTTTTCTACACAGCAGCAAATGGAGCGGATCATTACACACGTATGCATTTCCCCATGGAGCATTCTATACAGACTCGCTTATCTCGTGCGAAGGGGGGGTCATTTCTAAATTACATGAGGTCCCCTGGTAATATAATAAAAACATAAATTCTATTAGGCCAGTTTTTTCTATTGCCCAGTCAGAGCTGTCATGTTGACACCAGGCTTGGTTAACGAGCATTGAGACGCAAGTCTAACGTTAATATTCGATGCTTGATCATTTGCCCAAAGGCCAGTAAAAGGCAAAATGGGCTAAACGCATAATGATTTAACCGAAATAAAAGTGAAAGTTTGGGAAGGTGGTAGGCTGTTAACATGATGTTAGCAAGCTGGCTGCTTGCTGCTCATCAGTGTTGGTTTTCAAGTGAAAAGCACAATTAATGCTAAATGCATAGGTGTGTAATGGTTTGCTCCGGTTGCTGTTGTGTAGAAAAAACGCAATGCGTGCGCAAAACCGAGGGCACGGATTGCAAAACCGAGGGCACGGATTACATAGAATAAATTTTATTTTTTCTACCATGTGACCCCAGAGGGGCTCCGCACAAAAGCCCGCTGCATGAGTGTCCTACTTTAATCCATAGAGCTTGTGTTTCTTTATAGATTTACCATCAGCAAACAAAGCTGGCCTTGGCCATATGTTAGCCCAAGATCAAAGCCTCCCAGGTCATGGTTATGGATTTTACCCCAGTGAGAGCAGAACAATCTATATTTATATTGCATTTCAACAGCATGACGTCCAAATGATCCAACGCTGGCCAGATCAGAGGTTCAGTGAAGTCTGGGTACTCCATCACCGAGTGCACAGCCTGCTCATACAGGTCCACACGATTACGCTCTAGTAGTTTATGACAACAACTCATTGCTGGGCTGTGGTTAAACCCTCAGTGGTCCTAATGGCCAGCAGCAGTGCGCCTCCCTTGAAGCAGGTGATGAATTACAGCAAGTGTTACCAGCAGGGGATCTGGTAGTGAATGGGCCCTTTTCTTGTCTGAGGTATTTTTGTGACACCAGATTGAGCCTGATATCAAGGGGACACGTGTTGTTGAGGATGATACAGTATCTCTTGTATGATCACATATAGCTGGACTGATATTCTTTAAAGAATAATGCACAGCAGTGAATGCTTTCTCCTCCTGTCATGTTGGTGTATTGTGACGAGGCTCCGCAGCAGCAGCAGCAGCTCAGTATGGCAGGAGGGGGATCACGGCATCTGTCTCTGACAGTGATGAAACAACCGTTTAACGCAAGGCGACAACCAACACGTGTAGAATCATCACTTTCTCAAGGTGTGGAAGTGGCACTGTCATATTCTTTAATCATAATATTCATCCCAGCTCTGAGGCCAGATTAAACAGCCCATTACCCCGACTCTCATTAAAGTGCAGGCAGACACCTTCGTAGGTAGAACCCATTCTGTAGCATGGTGGAGTATTTTCCACATGTAGATGGCAGAATAATCTGTAGTATGGCTTTAAATGTGTAATGACATTTTTCATAATTTGTCAAAAATATTTGTCAATGACAATAGTGTCTACATTTTCTGTTCAGTTTAATGACTTACAGTCAAGGGCATACATTTTTTTAGTTTGACAGCCAGTATACAGAGTTGTATTTGTGTGCGTTTACTCTTGAGCTTGACTCTGCAAAATGTAGGGACAATTCAACGCTTCGACATACCCAAATCTATGTCTATGCTTAACCCCTGATGATTTTTGTTGATTCACAACTCCAATACAGTCACACCAGTGGAAATTGGGCCTGATACGGAATAGTGGTTTGGAGCAACACAAAATTGGGCTTAAACCATATGTTTGCCCAGCTCTACAATCCTCATGAATCAGTAATCATTACCTATGAATTGATTTTCTACATGGTATGCCAAACATCGAAGTCATTTATCTATCTGTTTTCTGTGCAGTTTTATGACTTTACAATCCATGTGAATTAATAATTAATGATTTTCTTCAGCATTAGCTGATAGTCGATAAGTTGCTACTGAATATCTGGATTTAAAAGAACACCTGCTTTCACAGAGAGGTTACTGACATATTCCCAAACACTGATTTGACCGCCTGAGATATTACTCTCGGCGCAACTGAAGGCAGCTCTCTAAATGTAAACATGGTTAGACCTTGGGAAATAACTAAGATTTATTGCCTGACAGCATGTGTCTTCTTAAACCAGCCTCAGATATACAAGTGTCAAAAAGGCAGGATAGATAACACGCTTTAATCACTGTTGTTTACACTACATCCTACCTCATTGGGAATGTTATACTGCTGACATAACAGAGGAGGTTATCAACCAAATTATAAGAGTTCATTCAGTACCTTACGTGGGTGGAATATCCATGGGTATCCAGGCTGCACATGTTAAGTCAAGCTGGAGGCGACAATGGTGCAGATGAAAATTCAAGAGAATATAAAAAAGTAGAGTAATGATTTGCATACTAGTTGAAACTAAATTCCCAAGTTGAATGGAAAAATCAATATCACAGCGTGATATAGTAATACTCTCCCACACAATTATGACACATTGACCCCAAATTTCAAAATAAGTGTGTAGCTATTTTTGTCCACAAGACTGTTTCTTAAACTATTGACCCAGATTAACACCATGATTCAGTTATGCTACAATAGTGTAATGTTATAGTTATCGCAGTAGAAATGGTGTGTAATAGTCTATATTTCTTACCAAATTTAGCAAAGGAGGAAATTCAAACCTAAATCAATCCTTCGGGTAGTAGCAATTCCTCATTAATTTATTGCATCATATTTTTAAGCTCAGAAAATGTTTATTTTCCCCAGTACACTAATCTACATGCAGTGGTCTGAAAACACAGCCTCTGTGGTTCCAGCAACGTTGTGCTGTCTGCACAACATCTTACTGCACTGTGTCCATGGTTAATATGCAGCAGCCAACATGATTTTCGGTATCTTCCTAGATAATTCTGTTCAAGTAATGGGGGGAACAAACATGTCATGTTATTAAAGCTGTAGCAAAATAAAAATAAGGCAACTGTATACAAAACATAGTAAAGCTCAACAATCAGAATGTGTTTTTGGCCATTGCCATCCAGTTATACTTTGATAAATATCTCTTTTACTTTCAGACTTTATCAGGTAGATCACGGGTATAATAGGACTTAATTTGCACTCCAGTTTCCTCCAATTTAACTACTTAATCGTATGAATTTCACTTAAAGTTACCGCTGCCTTCATGTCCAGATTTAGACTAATGTGAGATTCTAGTGTAATGCAGTCCAGTCAAACATTTTTGTACATTTTACAAAGGCAAACATGACCTTGTGGGTTTGTAGGAAATGAGAACACAAGCAATATGAGTGCAATATCCAGTTTTTCACCAAAAAAGGAATGACAGAGTCAATCAAACTATTTTGCTTCTTTGCCTCCTACAGGCTGCCAGTGGTAGTCTATTCTCTAAGTGCCCCCCTCTTATCATGGTTGCGGCTCATAATTTTGGCTTCTGATTTTTTTTAAGTGAAAAAGGAACACATTTTCCTCTGCACATATCCAAATGTTTTCTGCTGCAAGAAGATGCTGTTCACTGTAAATAGTTTACAGTAAACAAGGTTCTTCCTTTGATGAAAAAAACAAGCTCAGAAAAAGGCTTTCAGTCAGAAAGTTAAAGGTGCCCTGTGGAGTTTACATTTAGTGTTACTTACCAAAACACATTGTTAGACCTCAATGATCCACACAATCGTGTCAAGTGCATTTCCCTCCTTATAAAAAATGTGCAAAGCCAATAAGTGTTTTAAATTCTGCAATGTTTACATTCATGTTTACAAGCTTGCAGTCTTCTTCTTTCCTGCTTTGTTTGCACAGTACTGCATATATGGGTGTGTTACCGCCCCCTGTAGATCAGTGGAACAGTGGAACACCATTAGTATGACTGTATTTATTTTTTGGACATTCTAAAGGGCAAATTTTGAGCTTTAACTATGTTGGGACCCTACCACACCATATTCTTATTGTAAATGCACTTCAATGTGTTATTCTTAAGTGAAGCTTGTTCGTTTGTGTGTGTGTAGAGAGTCAGTTTACTAAACAGCAGGTACAACATGAATGCTGGAGAAATGAAGGGGAAAATCAGGCAGCTTTCCCAAAGTTTTTACCTCCCCCCTCGGGCACTGAAACTTTTAAGGCAAATCTGCCAGTGGGAGGAGAGGGAGGCTATGCTCTTCATGCTAGAGTTCACCTGGGAGACTGACAAGACCTTGCTTTATGGGTCTGCAATTCCCTTCATGTACAACATTTGAGTTAATAGAAGTCTTCATCCCTGACCAACCTCATCAGGAGCTTACTGCCAAGGAAATTATGGGGCTAAAAATGGCCGTACAGCAGCAGCAGGGTAACTGGGGGAGGGGGAGCGCTGTTCTGGCAGAACAAGGGAATATCATTACAAGGTTAGATGAGATACGGATATCGCAAAATAATAATCAGAGCTCAGTTCACACACATGGAGCGCAGCAGGGGTGAGACTGGCTGGATTAGCACATTGTTGTGTAGTACCATTTACAAATTGTAGCACAATGACGTGCACAACGTCATCTGACCCACTCAAGACATGGTGTTAGTGCAGTTATAGGACACCACAGGGGAGAATATAAAGACACTCTCTGGCCACCGATGGATGGGCATGGCTGGCCACACATGCTTATGTGATATGGGTTGCATTCGAATTAATTAAGTGTTAGTTCGAATTCATTCAAACGTTACTCTTTTAAAAAGTAACAGCCCTGAGGCCGTATTCAGGTGCTGCTGCGAAAAGCCAGTTCTACCATTCAGCGGTGGGGAATGCAAGAGGCCAAAACAGAATCAGCTTTGGAGGAACGCAAACGACGTCACACTGTGGTGGCCAGTCATACCGGTGATCAGACTGAAAGATGCCCAGGTGAAGATGATGGGGAGACTGATGTTCAGCCATGCCACAAGGGGGTACCAAGACATTAATTGTTGTGCAGACGCTTGACGTACAACTTTCAAGTTGGGTTTGCTGGTTATTTCTACTTGTTCTGCCACCAGCGTGGCCATGCAGTGACACTTCCACACTGCTGCACAACACTGCGCTAATTTACTAATGCCCACCACAAATTCCCTCCCTACAAATTTGGCATAGTACATACATGTACTTCTTCCTACAGTAGAAAAAACTTTGCCAGGGCAGACATAATTGAAGCATGAAAAATAAATTGTAAATGCAATTTAGGAAATAGGGTTACATTCATGCCTTTTTTTATGTGGTATTCTGTACACATACAGTACAGCACAGTAACACCTCTGAGCAGATAAACTATGTAAGATACACAAAGTGGATGGATAGCAGTGATCTAACAACCAAACAAAAGCCCCAGTCCCTTTTTTGTGTGTGTGTTGTCTGGGAAGTGACTGCCTAAATGAGCTTTTGGATTGATGCATTATGGGAAGAACAAGAGTAGTGCCAAAACCATGCCGTCAGTGCCACTTACAAGGGGAAAAGCTCCAGATAAACATATGGTGTATTCAATCTTGCTAAGCCTTGGGGGGCCCAAGCAATGAGCGATACGGTGAGGAGTTCCATTAAGGACCGGCTGCTTGTATTTGCACTTTGTTATTGCAAATAGATGCTCTCCCTTTCTATTCCATTGTTTCATGAGTGCTCAATTTCTCTACTGATGTCCCTTTGACAAAGTGCTGGTCGGGCTATGCAATTTAGATTTTTGCTTATATTGGCTTCCAATTTCTTGTTGAGTGGAAAGCCTGTGTACCAATTGATCAAGTTGTCTGTGTAGAGTGGTCAAGTACGCCATACTGTTTTTCATTTAAGACAACAGTGCTAGACAAATAGATATGTTTGTCTAACATATGGTAATGGTAAGTCCTGAAATCAGTCATTCCGGATGCAGAGTACTAGTATAACTAAAAACAAGCATTCCTTTGAGTGCCAGGGACAGATTCATTATTTCTGTCAAGAGTGCTGTAAGCAGTAGGCAGGCGTCTTACTCTAGTCTGTTGGCATTTTAAACAGATTTGAACCCAGGACTCTTGCCAAGAGTTTTGATATATGACACAGTCATTCACCCAGATTACAGACCACACACTTTGCCAAGTTAATGTCCCAACCCTTGGTTAAAGATTGGTTAAAAGAGAAAGTAAACCTCCTCACATTCACTCTGACCTGCAAGGAGAGACATCTGTTATAAGTATCAGGAAAATTGGGGTCAAATTTTATATTTTCAGGCAGTTTATTCGCCCTGGTAGATGATTGGACGAAGTATTTATTTCTCCTCATGTTGACGCAATTCCTCCATAGAGCCAGCTGCAATATGTCAGTGGACTTTAAATGACACCTGCCATGTTTTGTAGAAAATAAGAAGTGATAACCTTCAACTATTCAACAGCTGTTGTTCTCCAACAGACATATCATCACAGTAATGTGTTAGGACGCCGTGAAAGGTGTTTTCTAGAAGGTGATCGCTTGATTGACAATGAAAACATGGTTTGTCTGAGTCACAGCTCTCCATCGCAGGAGAAAAAAAAAAGAGTGAATATAATCACACAGACAAAAACAAAACATCTTCTGCACGACTGCACCCGATGTGTAAAATATTTGTAGTGACATCCAAAATACTTGGCACACACGTACGGTGAAGACAGTGCTGGCTGTAAGCGGTGTCATTTTTAGCTACTTTGGAAATCAGCTTGGCAAGCCTGACATGTTGCCATTCCTCAATATGTATAACACGCGCTCCAGCCAAATGAAATGTTCCCTCGAAATTGAGGTCATTTCTATTCAAATATTGGTTCGCCTGACAATCCTACAGGAGGGAAAAGATACTGCAAGAATACATGGGATGACAAAGGAAATACTCATCCTAATATATTGTTTTGTGTTTTTGTGTAAATTGTGTTTATAATTACTTGGAGAGATGTACAATATAAATACATGCATGCCAGACTTTGGCTTTATTACATGAATTACATTTGTTTTGAACTAGATGTCTCTGGACAGGTCAGTCTTTGCAGTACTAATCCAAAACTACTGACAGATGATGGCGTTCTTGTTCTCAACCCGCAGCTCACAGAGTTTCTGTAGAATAATATCTATGCACATGAATGCAAAGCCCTGTGATTTGGAGGATTTGTAATGCAGCATAATTTGGCTGAGCATCAGCCTTAATATTTTACTTGCTTAATCAAACAGCAAGACAGGGTAATGCACACTAATTGGATTGTGTCGTTAAATTCAATAATGAACAAGGGGGGGGGGGGAGATAAACAAATGAGCTATCAAACTCATTCATTCCAATTCATTCCAAATCATATTGTAAGTGTCAGTATACTGAGAGTTAGTAATATTAAAATATTGCTCTTAAAATGCCTGTAATAGCACAGTACACAGTGCATTAAAGTAGCATTAAAAGGCATTGTCTGAACATTTTCAGTTGCTCATACAGACACACTGTATGATGTCCAACTGTATAGGTCTTATCATTCCACTCCTTCAGTTTGCATCCAGCTCAAACCATAGTGAAACATATTTCACCTCAAACATTGATCTATTAAGTTTTACTTCGGGGCAGATGAGATGATACGCTGGAAACTATTTCCAAAGTTCCCATACCCCCTAAATAGACGTGTTTGATCAACTGAATGTTTTATCTGGTGAGTATTCTGCACAGCACCTTTAGTGTGACTGATTCTTATCATTTGTATGACTGTAAAACACAGCTGATGTTCTACCATGACAGTAGGGCCACTGATTTTACAGTAAGTGCCATCAAAAACACGGTTTTAGTTGTCACGATAAATCTCATTTTATTATGCTTTAAGCAAGGCAGTACAGTCCATGATACTGTAATTCAAGCAGAAAGTTTTCACAAGATCACGCACAAGATTAATCAGTAGAGACTTCACACTGTATTCCTGGATTTGTATTCAAATTTAAAAGCAAAGTACTTCATCGTGATCCATCTTGGAGGTACCACATATAGCTGTCAGGCGCCTTCTGCCTGAAACAGACAGCAAGGAAACAGGATCTAGGCAGCCTGATGTGTCTTCCCCTGGGACACACAGGACATATGGTTGTTGCAATGCAGGGAGTCCCACTGCACCAGTTATGTAGTAATGACAGTATGGAATGAATTGACAAGTCATATTTCCACAGGTGCTGCATTGGACTCCCCGCTCATGGTTTTTTTTTTTTTTTGCAACATTGATATGAGGTTGTTGTTATGGTGCTAGAGGCTAGTGCTTACCTTCCGAAGGCTAATAAGACTCTGATCTCATTTAGTACATCCTGATCTGGCAGGTCAACAAGCGTGTAAAAAAAACTCATTAGGGCACGGAACATTGATTAAGATTAAAATTAAAATGTGAAACGGCACAGTGAAGCCCAAGGACCATGCATAAGAGCATCAGCAATGTTTAATGCGCCACAGCCTGTTTACTCCGTGAAATGTTAAGTTTTGCTTTGCCAACTCACCATGTGGTATTTCAAGTTTTTCTCACTAATGCTTAAATAGCATTACAAAAATAGAACATTTCCTACACAGCACATCACAAGACATACAATGGTGAACTACATTTCAATGCTCAATAAGAAACACATGTTCAGCCATTCCTAAAACCTTTTAAACAAATCAGCACTCTATTATTGTAATAGTGGGAGATTGCAGAGATAACCAGACCGGACATGTAGGGTGAACTGAGTGCTGCAGAGAGGTGAGCGACTTCTCGGCTGTCTCGGGGCCTCTGATTATGATCAGCCAGCGTCAAGCAGCTCCCAGTAGATATCAGCACATTATCTCAGGTTTAGTACAGCTTCTTAATCACACCAGGCACAGAAATCCATTAGTCTCCGTCACTTTCTCCCCATCTCAGGATGCTAGATCCCAATCTGCCATTTGAATGTTATAGTCCCTCTCTTTCCATTTACCCCAAGATTTTTTCTCTTCCATTCCAAAAGACCTTTCCAAACATACCTTACCATTACCTTTTCTGCATTTGTTGCATACTGTATATTTCCATTTGTGTCTGGGCAGCAAGCTTTGTGTATATCATTTCACCATTATGTCAGCTCCATCCCTCCAAAGACATATTTTCCCCTCATGCACTCAACAAGATGTAAAGCATACAAGGCAGTCTTGCAGTTGGAGAAGTGACATTCTTTCCAGTGTCATGCTTTAAATATGTGAAGTTGTAACGCAACAACTACATTACATACATTTTTCTAGAAAATGATATAACCCGATAGAAAAATGTTATTGATAGTGATGCATTTTTAATTTTCTTTTTCCTTTTGCTTGTTTTAGAAATGATTTATCTATTGTAAATACGGTTCCTGAATAGTATATAAAATTACAATGTCCCACACAAACCAAACAAAAGCATTTAAATACTGATCTTTAAAAAAGCATGTGGACACAACCAATATTTTTTGTTTATACCACTGTGCAGACTATTTTTGCTTATAGAAAAATCAATAGAGCTTGAGTTATCAAATCCAACGTGTGTTAGAAAAGAGTGCCAAAGGGGAGAGCGAGTGGCAGCAAAATCGATCCTGAGATATTGCCTTATTTAACAGGTGCCATAAATAGCAGCATTTTGATGTTAACTATTGCTGAAGTTAGAGAGGACAAGGAGAGGTCAGACTGCATGTTACTCACTTTTTGCCATCTCAAAATGCGTCCATGCCTCATCTAAGTACAGTATCCTTTCTTGCCTAACTTCACTCCTGCAGGCAGGTGTATTTTCAAAATACTGCAGTGTTCCCCGCATCTGATGTGCTAATCATATAATGCACACTGTACTGCTACAAAATTTAACTCATCAGATTTTATCAGGAAAACAGGGATCACTCGTCACTTTATGATAAGGTAATCTCCAGTAACCCAAGCCTTGCTGGGAGGGGGGGGGGTGGGCATGTTGAATGCTAATTTAACAGGTCTGCATACACAAATTAATGTGCAGACTAAATGAAGGAGACATTTGTGACAAGATAGTGAAAATGAATCACTGAGGACAAATCGGGGGAACACAAGCAGTTTACAGAAATCAGCCCATCAATAAGAGCAATACATCATTTTGAAGAGGACGGGCAGGGCTAAGTAGATTCCATTAGGTAAATAAATGTATAATCAATGTGATTAATTGACAGATGAGGTACATTAATGCAAGAAAACTGTCATAATAAACCTGAGAGAATGGAGGGTAGGAGAGTATAAATGCTCAGAAAAAATGGATATTGTTAAGTGCACAGTAGTGCCAGTAGCAGATTTATGTGTTGCGTGAATGTAAGAGGAGGCTGCATGAATTTATTTCAGATTCTTGTTTCATTCATTAACTCCACTTTGGATTTATATTAGTATTGTGGTGAGGCTGCTGTCAGCTGCAGCTTTTCTTATAATTAGCTAGGGCTTCCATATCTAATCTGTGACTATGTGGCCATGCTCCAGCAGCATCTGCTAAACCTGTATTGCCACCCTGTGCGTGTGCCCTACTGCAAGTGAGCCTCAGATATAACCTCTTCCTAATCCTTCCACCACCTCCCTACTTGCCTCTGCATGTGAGCCATCTTGGCAGAAGTACAGAAAAAAGGGGGCTTATCAGAATTTTTATTCATGTTGCTCAACGTCACAGCGAGGCCTACTCATCATTCAAGGATACATCTTGCTCGTTGAGTCTGAAAGTAACAGGATTAAAATGGGTAATTAAACCCATATGTAATAACAGCTGTAGTGCATTTCAAACTAATGCAAACTGAAGTATCTTTACATCAGCTGTATGGTAAATGGCAAGTGAATCGATAATAATTAGTACAGAAAATATTCTTCCGTGATAATACTATACTACAATAATTACTATGAAACAACAGCTTACTACTACAACAACCATCTCTGTTTTATGTCTTAAGCATACACGCCTACAATCCTATTTGTCTATATCGATGATTCAGTCAATGGTCTAATACCAACAGTGATGTTGTGACTTTATTTGGTCTTTTTGTGGCCAGAGGTGTGTGGAACACCTGTGGCACAGTTAGACGCTTGGTGGGAGTTATCAGTAGGTGTGATAAAAACTAGCATTAGTCATGGCAAATCGAATCGCTCTTTTCTTTTTGTTTAAATGCACTGCACTCTCTGCCATAGCGCTCTGACAGCTTCATAATGCATATTAGATAGGAGTGGAGACCTGCTTCTGCACAGATGAATCTTCTCATCCAAGAAGTTGCAGAATTGCAAGGCACAAATATATGGTGCCACAAAAGAATGAACTGTGGGCTAAAATCCGTAACAGAGAGAGGAAGAGCGATCTTGCTGTCCTCGCTCATGTTCCTCTGACAGTGACAGACGCGTAAGAAGAGTCCTCCAGGTTACAGGTGCCTGCCGCAAATGTCACACAAATAGATGAGCTCATGGTGTCTCCAACAGCGAGACAGAGAAAGGGTCAACCATGCAATGATGATGAAAAACTAATACTATGCGACATGGTGAGACGGGGAAAAAGCTTGACACTGACATGTTTCAGCGTGGGAAATTGAGGTTCAGAAGTCATTCATCCAAATATTGCCTCAAATATCAAAACCAGGAGGTCATTTTGGCCTTTTCATGTAGCTAACAACAAGACACCACAAACCAAGCGGTTGTTCTAGTCTGGTAGACCATTGTTCTTCCCCATGATGAATCATGGCAAAGCTTGTGTATTGGCCCTCGTTTATCTTTCCCCTGGTCTGTCTGCATCCATCCATCAGCAAAGAACATTATCTGTGATGCTGTTTATTAGATTTTGAACATCTGGGAGTGATGAATGTCATCGCTTTAGGACTACATTTTCAAAAGTACACTTGACAAGCGAGGGCATTGGCACATTTATTTGTTGCACATAACACACAGTACCTTAGATGCTGCTAATTGTTCATTCATTCAAATGTGAATGATGTGTCCCACGACCGTGTTTGTGAATATGCGTATAGATCTGTGGGTGGAAATGAGAAAATAATGAATCACAGTTTTGTCATTTTTTAAATCTACCTGCCTGTGGGGGGGTGCTACAAAGTTTGTTTACTTGTTCCTGATTGAGTGCGACTGCATCCTTTGTAGGGGGTGACATGTTTACAGGTTGTTTTGAGAGGCTCATTCTACCAAAGTATCACAGTGGACTAAGTGACAGTTCCTGAGGGATTCACTTGCAACCTTCTCATTCACTGTCTCTGCTGGCACTTTTTCAATTTACTGCAGTTCCACTAATTAATGGTTCATTGTAAAGTATTGTTGTGTATATACCATAGAATACATCTCATTATTTTGGAGCTGTTTGTTCAGTTACAGCAGAGTGACTAGTGGCTAGAGCTTAACAGATGAGGTCTCTCTCTCTGAGCAGCTGTTGCAGGTTATTGATGACCTCATTAGAATGCTGCCTGCGGCACGACGGCTGACTTTGAAGGACTTACCATATGCAACGGCACAAACCGCCAACGAAGCCCGTTGCCCACTCGCTTCATGCTAAACAGTATTTCCTAACGGTCTTTTAGTCTGACTCAAAGGCAAGGAATTGCAATGCCGAGGAATCGTTGAGGGGGTCCCAAATCTTCTCTCAGAACTGGAGGCAAATCATGACTTGAGCGCTTGGAGACGTTTCAGTAAGCAGCTTTCCAGGTCCCTTTCCTGACACATATTAATTCTGATCCCCTTCATTTAACAAATTTCTGCCCATAACATCTCTTCATCTAATTTAATCAGCAAAAGTTATAGAATATGTATTACATACCCAAATTCACTGCGGTGATTGGACTCATGACTTGAATTACTCAGTTATTCCATGTCACCGAAAAACTTAATGCACTGTTTCATTCAGCCACAGGTGCTGTCTCTTTAGCTTTTATATCTGGGACACTAGCTTGCGTTAACAAAGCCTCATTGAACAATAATGCTCTCTAATTAAATATGACTTTACATTTGGCCTTACTCATAAACACAGGCAACAAGGAGCCACAAAAATAAAACACAATGGGGGACATAAATCGTTATTTTCAGTGGCTACACATTAGCATTTTTGTAGCTTTGTGTGGATATTAAAACCAGTCTAGCACAACAGAAGTCATCTGCCATAAATACCGTAAGCAAGACACACGTTTTAATCATGCACTTTACAGCTACAGTGTGGTGCTTTGTTTGCAACTGCATATTTAGTGTGTGGCATAAGGTAATGTTGGTTAACTGTCTGAAACAAGGGAAACCCTGCCAAGACCTATTACAGAAGCCAGATGCAAAAGACTTGAAATCTACTCTGAATGGATATGTTTCAGAATATAATTTACAAGACTAATCATGAATAAATGAATAACAGTAAAGAAATTAAATTCATTATCATTCAGATGTCCAGACCCTGTTGAATATTCAAGATAAAACATGTTGCATTTGTCACCATTAAAATAGGACTTGATTTATGTAAACAAATGGAGTTGTAATACAATGCTACATATAAAATAAAAAGTATAACCTTTCTGTACCTTACTGTAATTCACATGTGATATTATGTTTTTGCAGTTAGACCAAATTATTTCAACACTGCCAAGCAGCACCTTGGTCTTAGAGGTTCAAAGCAGCTGTTATTTTGCTTAACCACCACATATTGGGTTAAACAAAGCACCCAGCTATCGCTTGCAATCCCGCTTGAGGTGCCAAGAGCGTATGCCAAGTCCCTCCAACTGTCACTTCCTCATTTAATATTAATGAGCCGTTTACGGTACACGGATCCATGCCACTACCAGTGAAAATGTGAAATAGTTTTCAACAGGAGTTTTGTTTCCTTGGTGACAGTGGATTTTTGTTTCTTTTTCTTCAATGTTCTATTGGAGAGCGATTATAGGGAGGAAGGTGACATGACTGTTTTGGACTCTATCTGCAGGCTGCTCAAATTGGCCTTCATAGCCCATAAACTTTCCCCCAGCCAGGCAGACAACCTCTAGCACATTCCCTGTGGACATGCCATATAATGTCCTCTTATAGAAGAGACACATGAGAGAGAAGAGAGACTCTTTGCCTTCCATCACCAAGGATGTATTGTGTCTTACTAAGGAGGAAAAAAGAAAGCGGAATACATGAATTTAGTTTCTGGTATAATTACTTCCTCTCTGCAATTGTAAAGCAAAATTGGCCTCACCCTCTTGCATTAAAAAAAAAACCCCACCTCCATTAAACTTATCATCAAGTCATTATTGTGAATATGCCAAGCCAGCGTAGCTGCTGCTAGCCAATTCTGAAAATGTACTTTTAGCCCACAGCTAACATGGCTGTGCTGAAAAACCCCATTCACCTGTAATATCCAAAGCTAAGGCAACCATTAATGGTACACTGCCATAGTACAATCTTGATGTTTCTTCATAACCACTCTTTGTATGTTTTAATGACACTTTAGGGAGGTTTACATGCTGGGTGCATTGGTAGCTTCCCAAGCTGAAGGATGGAAATGTAGGGATGCAGTTTGATAGAGAATAGCAAATCATCTGCTGGTGAACTTTATCCCCCCCCTGCAACTGAATGAAGTCTGATCCTGGGCCAACTTCAAACAGCTTGCTATACGCTGCAAGCAACCTTGGGATAAAACACTGACACTCCAAGAGGTTTGGAGTTCCTGTTTGATGATGAGAAAGACCTGCCTTACACAACAAATCCAAAACTTAAAAAACATAATCCATTCCATTATATTAGATAAACCTAGCCAGGACCAGTTAGGCAGGTCCAACTGATTTTGTTTTAGATGTAAAGCAACTCAACATACTGGCTAGTAACTCGGTCTCGGTCACAGACTGCTATTTCACCACAAGAGGAAGATTGGAAGATTAGTTCACATGTCAACCTGTGCCACTTAAAGGAAATGGAATCAATAGTATTTTACAGATGTAGGCAAGGAACGTAATTGCTGCTGCAATTTTAACTCTAATGCCCCCTGCAGGCAATGAGCGTTACAGCTCTTCAATTGGACGCTTCCTGTCCCTGTTTTATTTAGAACAGACTGAATTCTTCTGTGCATGGTCTCAACAAGATGCTAGAAGCTTTAAAAGGAAAGTCTGTCTTTGATGACTGTGTACCATCTAACATTTTCTGAAGTAACTTCAGTGAAACATTCATGCGTGTGTCATCTACCTCATCTCAAAGATGCTTTGTTGGGTTGTAATTTATTGATAGTGCTTATAAGTAGTAGGCCGTCTTCTTGCAGCAGAATACACAACAATTTGTGGATGGGTGGGGTCACACAATCTGTGACAATCGGCACCCTTTAACAAATCTGGTCATTTTGGTGACAGCTGAGCAAACATGAAAACCAGTATTCATAAGTCATGGAGGCTGCTGTTCTTGAAACCAGAAACCAGATAGACCGCATCTACTTTTTAAGATGGTAAATATGCTTTTGTTGTGCAGCTATTTTTGTACAGTAGGCGTTATTAAATGTAATGCCTTCCACTTCAATGTTTGGCTTACAATCTCTGACTAAAAATAATGCAATTCCCTATACACATTGCTGTGATAGTCTTTGTACTTGTGGCCCATCTGTCAGCTTGAACGAGTCTTATCATTCTCTGACACCTCTTATGAACAAGATGTTTTTTACCCTCAGCATTACAGCTGATTGCATGTGTTTCGTCTGCTGCACACTCCTTGGTAAGGTCTCAGATTCTGGCACAAACCGCCGTTCATTTTTCAAAGTAAACAACATGTAATTATTGCATCATGGTGCATTCTAACATGTAGCTTAATAGTGTGAGTAAGCTTTACAGTATGCTTAATTTACATGTGACTCACGCTCTAGAGGAGTGACTGATTTGCATAAATGAAGGGGTGTACCTAATAGAGTGGCCACTGAGTGCAAAACGCAATGTTAAACTGCAAAAGCACAGCACCTTAATATAAGCTACTCCACATTAAATCTTCAAGAGTGTTATTTTATGTACACTGGAGAAAATTGCCTTTCATCCAATTCTATATTTATATTCATAAAAAGCCTCTATTCATGTCATTACCAGGGTCAAAGACAGAGAACAGAAAGAGCAAGTCACTAAGGCATTTCATGGGCAATGTCTCTATCAGGCTATTTCACCTAAAGCCAAATGGATAATTCAATATGATGGTGTGAAGACAAAGCTCTGATACTGCTGGTGTCAGTGATTTGCAATAAAAGAGGTGGGGTCTGGAATAAACAATAGTTTTCTTTCATTCTGCCATTCTGCCATATGGTGTCTCCCTGTACAAACACGATACATGTAATGCCAAGCTGATTGTGGAAGGTGGAATATGCATGAGTATTCCCACTGTGGTACCACTTCATTAGATCATTATGGTGTGCTGTAATTGCACACTCATTAATTGTTCATAATTTTTAATGTTATTGGGCTGGACAGTGCTATCGACTTTCTATTAGTCTTGTAATCCAGCTTTGGCACACTGCCCGCATATGAAAGTGAAAATGTATTGGCATTACAGTCTTGACGTTTGACTTGTATGACTTAAATGCTTTTAAGGTTTCCCCGTTTTTTGACCTTTACTCTTCCACGATAGATGGAGAGTTGTAGGCGAAAAGCTGCACACCTCAAAATCCTAAGCAAGTTTATCAAACAGCTCAGTCTTTTTTGTTCATTAGTCCCTTGCAAAAATTAAAAATGACCAACTGACGACAACATGGTGAAAATGACTGTTTTGTAGATGCCTTTTTAGATGAACAGTTGCTGTCAGTGCCACCCTGTTTCACTCTTTTATTGTGAAGCAGCAGCACTAAGAAGTGCCAGCTTTGCATTAGCAGTAACTTAATACAGCTCTGATACCGTGTAAGAAGAGTGACCAATAAACAGTTAGGCTGATATCACTGAAATAAAGCGTGTGAAGGTAATCTGAATCAAACGCAGGAATGGCGTACTCCATCATTAACAATGAAAGCTAGAATATAGAGAAGACATTACAGAATAGAAATACATTGGATGGCTAAAATATTGACTATACATAGTATCAAATATGGGGTATGATTTCATGATTAAAATTTTATAATTGACTCCATTCCCTGGTTTATAATATACCTTCATTCCTGCAGAACACTTTTTATTCAGCTGCATCTTTTACAGCTACATATCCTGCTCTTCCTGGAGGGAATTCAGTTTTCCGGGATCACGACATTGCCTATAATAAGGTTCAGCGCACACTGGTCTTCCTATCAAGCCAATCCTCTGGTGCAGCTTCAGCTGGGATGGATCTCTAAACCCAGTGGGTCCACAGAGAAGGGCATGGCATGGGTTGGGCATTCATTCACCCCCTCAAATGGGTCGATGATGCACAGCCAACGGCCTCCAGCACATCGCCCTGGAGTGTCGGGCAGACCATCACCCACTGACGGCCATGTCAAGGTCATCAAAAAGAGCACTGGTTTGGACATTGTGCCAACAGAGTGAGAAAACCGCCACGAGTGTGCATGAGCAACAGCCCGAGGCAGTCTCCATAATGGCACAGAGGCTGGAGATCAGCTTTAGGTTGTACTTTCTCTACGAAGCACTTCACGTGCAATACACGGTACAGAATAGTGAAATATGTAAGAATAAATCTGAAGACCTGAGACTGAGGACTGTAAAGGTACTGCAAAGTGCTAATGTCATTCATTGCCTCTGCTATTCACAACATGAGGAACACTATCTAAAACCACTCTAGATAGTTTATGGTTCTACATTAGGCTGCAGCCCATTAACATTAAATCAAACATACTCTCCATCATGAAAAAAAAAACAGAAAAATGTCCCTTTTCTTAAAAGCCACTAACATAATTGAGCACCACCACATACAACTGCCATCTTTGAATAGAACAATTATTTTCATTAAAATCTCTCTATATATATATAGTAACTATGTAGTTTACTTTCAAAAAGAGTAATTTCTTAAAATAGTCTATTTGTTGACCTACATCCAGAGATTGCTATCTACATTATTGCACCACCAGTCCAGCCTAGAGCTGAACATATACTAGCTAATCTTTAAAAGCATGTGCACAAAGTATCTCGTATCGTTGTATCAGTCTTCCAAATTCTGTTTTATGTTCACTGAGTCTCTCATAGACGTCTTGGCTTCTCTTTATCTACTGTTGTTTCACTCATTATTTTTACCCCCTTCTATTTCGCTCTCTTCTAATCCCTGCATTGGCTTCCCTCACTCAGACATGTACCTCTTTCTTCACTTTGTCATTAACCTGTTGTGCTTCTCCCTTCACTCTTTGTATAGCTCCCAAATCTTTGTGGGTATTATCTCCAAATCATTCTTTCATTCTCCTTGGCTTTTTTCTATTCTCACCCCATCTTTTTCCACTTCACCCCACTGCTCCGGCTCTCTCCACCTCACGTCCTTTCACATCTCTTTCTCGTCATCTGGCTGGCTCCACTCCACCCTCGCTCTCCCTCTCTCTCTTTTACATACTCCTGATGCGCTCCTGCTGGCCCCAGTCTGTCCGAAGGGATTAATTGATAGTGAGAGATAATAAATCTTCCCATTAGGTGCAAGGCCCCTGCCCATCGCTCATTATGCGCCCACTGCTCCTCAACGCCATGGCCTGGGGTTTCCCCAGCTTTTTTAACATGCATGTCTGCCATTTGAACGCCAGCAAGGTCAATGTCTGTCTGTGACATTCATTCATGCATGGACACCATTTGAAGTGACATTTTGAAGTGTTTATTCCTTTCTCCAGCCCTAGTTTTGCAATACTCTGTGTTTTACATCATAGACCTGAGCAGCCTTACTACGCAGCAACTGTTGCATGCAAGTAACACATCCTGTTTTTTTATTTGTGGACTTCAAAGGAAAGACCAACATAAAAATCCTGGTCTTTCAAAGTGTACTTTTGCTTTCTTCTTTTCTAGTATGAGACAATATATAAAAAACAAGGCCATTTCATGGGAAAGATTTAATGCTACTGAATAATTCCTGCTGCCTTGAGACACTTTTGAGAGATTTTCAGATGTTCAGTTTTCAAAGCTTCCTCTATTTCATTATTTTTTTTTTTTTGGCACACAGAGCTGCCACATGCATTAACCACTTACTGACCTGTATGTTGCTAACTATCTGGGCAGCTGTTTTCTATCTATACATGTCTAATCTCAATGTGAACAATATAGCATTATGTTTTGCTATGTTTTAACTGAGAAATTACTGTGCCAAAATGCACTGTGAAAATTAATTACGCTTATTATAAAAGGCATTTGGCTAAGGCTTTACGTTGTGTTGTTATGTTTGTGTCCCCGTAGTTTGACTTAAACTCGCATAATTCTGCCTGGAAGTACTTAATTCCAAAAGTGAAAATCCTTAAATGTTGGAAATTCAATACTTGGATCAGAAGGGTTATTTGTTCCAGAATGACATGTTCACTAAATCTCAGCCAATTTATCAACAATTTTGTGAGATGTCCTAAAAGGCCATATGCAGGGGAAAAAGAATTTCAGGTTGCAATTTGAAAAAAGTCCTTCCATACCATAAAGTCAGGTGTGTAGGATCAAAAACTCTTTATTGTGAAGAAAACAAAGAATCCTGCACACTGTCCATCACTTTACTGTACTCACTTTCTGAACAACAAAGTACAGTGAGTACACATGATGGACAGTGTGCAAGATTCTTTGTTTTTCCCCAGGTAATAATTTGAAAATGGTTAATGCAAATTAATTAATTTAATTGACATATATATATATATATTATATATTTATATATATATATACATATTTGCAAGCACGGAAACAACTGTACAATGCATTAGTTCCCCCCATCTGACATCTGGTAAAATAGCCATCAAAGTACACTTCTGCTAATGGTAATGATGTATTCTCAGTTAATTTTCCTGCTTTGATAATTGACTGTACTTTTGATGTTCATTAGTCTTATTTTCATCTTACATAGTGCTGTGAAATTATAAAAAATATAACCTTATCTAATTACTCTAATCTTATTTATTGTAATCTAATCATGTTGCTGGTAGTTTGGCGAAATCGGCATACGAAAATACTGGGATAATACTGGGTTTAAAAATTGAGTCAGTTTCAGTATTTTACTTAGTGTGAACTTTCTAAATGGTAATACTAACCTTCAACTTGCATTGCTAATAATTTAATGTTAATATTAAGACTCAAATGAGAGCCCAGAAATCCACATTTCCAACATGTTTTTATGGTAACGCACCAATCAATCAATAGGAACTATTACGTTTGTATTTTTTATTTAAAACTTCATATAACCCATACAGCAAACTGTACAATTGAATTATTCACAATGTGTTAAAAAGAAAATAATTCAATAGCTTTTCTAGAATATTTCGTTGAATTTCCCCATATTTTACTCAGGTGTCGGTTATTCTAATGTTGTCTTAACACATACAGTTACTAGGAAAACAAAATCTTTTTTTCTCCATTTTTTTTTTACAAAACCTTACAAAAACTATATTCATAGAAATTCTGCATGTCCACAAAGAAAACCCTGGTTGGCACCAACATATTTTTCGTATTATTTGAGAGGTTTTCTGCCAAATGATAGAAGCTGTGCAACTCAAAAGAAAGGTATACATAAAAAGGCATACCATTGTGACTGCTGGAAAATCAAAACTCATATCACACACTGCTAATGGAACACAGGTTATGTAGCTTACATTTTGCATTACTTTTCTCTCACATTTCATACAATTTTGTGTAAAATGACATTATTCACATTTAATTTATAAAAAAGATGTATATATTTAGTAACCAAACTGACTGAATCAGCCAAATCAGAAACCCTGTTGTAATTCCAACAAATTTTGATTATGATGACATTTTCAATTATTTTCACATTTTACAAAGGTGAAATACAAGCGAACTTGAGTCTTTGAATCACCTGCATGGAAAGCTACAGTACACGTGAGGGTAACAGTAATATAGAATAACCATGTATCGGCCACGGCCATACTTTAGATCAGGTCCTAATTGGGGTTTCAAGAGTAGTAAAGGTCCAGTTACATAAGAATCTCTGCTTCCCCTACTGTGTCCCCGAAATTCTTGGGGAAGCTCAATATTTCCGTTTTATGTTCACCTTGTAGAAATATATTGGCCATGATAAAAGAAGATTTACATACATTTTCCCACCTGGATGATAGTAATCCAATATACCATAATATGCATTTCCAATAAATAAACAAGGTTTTGGGCTGTGGAATTGGGGTAAAGTGAGGAAGTAGGTTAAAGTGACCTCTCTAATTAAATAAATAGCATCTCTAACATATATGACTGAACAGAATTAATTTATAACGGTATAAATTTAGCAAAATACATTTTCTCCTGCTGATCTTATCTACATACTCTACTTTGCAGAAGGGAATCGATTATACAGTGAACCTCTACTAAATCAATGCTAAGTTTTACAGATTGGAGTTTCCTTGAATCATAGATAGTTACGTTTTTTTGTTGGTTTTTTTTTGTCTCGACGTATCGGCAACATAAACCTCACAGAGGTTTGCGCTTCGTTCAGCTCCCAGGTGAGCTCACAGCAGCTCAGACTCCTCCTCCTACAGCATGACACTTGCTGAAGATGTACACTTACTCAATAGGCATTAAAGTCAACATGGACACACACATTATCGTTCAGCATGTTCACACACTACAAGTATGGATTTACTCTGTCCACATCAGGTAATTAAACAGAAGAATCTTGTGACTTTCAAGTCTGAGATAACCTTCAAAATCTCTTCACATTTAAAAGCAAACCCTTGACCAGTTTTCGTAACGCTCATTATGCACAACAATCGGTAAACTGCCAAAATGCCTCGAGATCACACCTGAAAAATTAAGTAACTACTCAAATGTGTTTAGAAGTAGCCTACTTGGGACATTCAGTGGTCCTGTAGCCACACATGAACAAAGTCAAGCACGTAGTTGGATGGATACGTCACAATTAAATGCACTGAATGAATGCACTTTAGTTTTAAGGTCACAGTCTCTTACCTTTTGTCTCTGTGACTTACAATTCTTTATTAAACTAACAGCTGATCCAGTGCCGTCCAACCAAGTCTGTACATAAACATTTTTGAAAAGTACAGGCATGCTACCATTTCATCAAAGGTGAGCACAAACGTTTGAAATTGGGTTAATATAATTGCTCAGTATTTCCATTAATACATTACAGTATTGATAACAATATTTTGAGGTGAGGTGGTTCGCAAACCAGCAAATACAAAGCCATGGCTGTGCCAGATACAATTAATTTTGCATACATGTTTGGAAAAACTGTTAGCAAGATCACAAGATTCCTTAATATTCCCATTTTAACAACTCCGATTTACTTTGCATTGGACACAAAATAAGTTAAGTGACAATGAATTGGCCCATACTGTATATAGTTCTGTTGAATGGTCAGATCTTTGGCAAATAACTGATTTAAAATTCAATCATAAAAAATGATTGTGATACATACAAAATGTTGTACTTCAGCTCAAATAAATCTAATCCCATGACAACATGATCCAATGGTCCATAGTGGAATCTCTTAACAAAGATGTCTCCCCAGTCCAGCTTTGCTTTGCATCAATAATTAATTGCTTCTGTTACAATATAGTTAATTTCACACTTCAAACATATATTTACTGTTGGAACAGTTGTATCTCGCTGTGGGTTCCCGCCAATAACACTGCAGATGCTGAATGAGAATTCTTACAGGTTATTGTCCCTGCAAACCATGTTTTCAAAAGATCTTGAATCAAAGATAACCATTCAAGCCTGGACAACATGTTTGAGGTAACATTATTTTCCACTGTTGAAGGCCATTCAGGAGTTTGTGTAAATAAACAAGATGAAGGTAAGAACTTGATATCATAACTCTAATGTGTGACAAAAATGATGTCCGACGAAAACTGCTCTTCCTTGTCCTTCGCGTTTATCTGTCATTTATTGCCATTCTTAACAAAGCCTCTCTTCTTGCTTCAGTCCGTATTTTTGAATAAACTTCTGTCTGTTTGCTGTTTGAGGATGCCTTGAATTATGTGTATTTTCTTGTGTTTTTGTGGTGCGCACGTAAACATCAGACTTGAGACTGATTATTTGGGTATACCGTTTTCCCAGAACCTCCCATAACAATTTATTTTACCTCTTGCAGTTTGGAATACAGTGGTGAATGTTGTCATACCTGTGTGGCTGATGCTGCCATTTTGAGTTTCCCATGTTTTGTTAGTGTCCCCATGTCACTGTGGTTAATGGTAAATCTGGTGATCCCATCTATGCCATTGTCTCTCGTCTCTGGCACCACCCCTGACACGTTGCTCAGGAGGTTCTTGCCCTGTGGGGAACACATTGTCATGGGAACACGGGAGTCATCCCAGTGCTGCAGCTCATGTTGTCCTTTCCTGGGAGTCGTCGGTCGTTGTAGGCGTGCATGTTGATCACTGCATCCGTCTTCCCCATGACTGGAGGCTGAGGCCTGTGTTTCACCCGCCTCTCGCAGGTGAACGACAGTCTGATCTCGTCCACCATGGCACTGCACAAAGACCTCTGGGCAAAAATGGAGATGCGGGGAGGGGAGCAAGGAGACGAGGGGAAAGGGACGGGGGGTAAATGCCTTAGCTTTAAATTGTTCTGACAGCAGAGAGTGTCTACAGAGCATAAAAAGCATTAGTACATAACATTCATGCTATGTTACTGCTGTGTGTGTGTGTGTGTGTGTGTACGTGGCTGTCAGCAATGTCAAATCGCACCGCCATACGGTTCACTATTGCTGCTGTGTCAGGAAGAGTGAACAAGTATGGTGCAAGTATGAGCATGCATGCAACTATTCACTTAGCATGACTCAAATTAGTGATTAACGGCAGTAAAGGGTTCATACTATTCTGACATCTCCAATGACTAATAATGGATTAATTCTCTATGCTCCAATTTGCAATTATGCCTGTTAAAATAAGTAAATGTTGTGGTGTTATGGCCAAGTACTCCTAGGGATTAGCCAAAGGCATGCAAATCCTTTTATAACATGTTTGAACTAAAAGCCATGAATAGAGCACAGCTTTGGTTGAGGCTATGCAGAATAAGTATCATAACAAAATAGGCATGGTTAGCAACTTTGCTAAAATCAGGGGTGAAAAAAAATGAAACGCTAGTGGAATGTAATTAAATTAACGTTAGATTAATTTTCCATTCATCCTAACCACAGAATAAAAATCAAATTACAAAAACGTGATTTGTGAGGACATATACCTGTTCACGTTCTGCAGTCTTCCTTAGCTTGTAGATGAATTCAGCAATTGCCACAAAAACAGACAGCACTAGGCCAGATGCCAGCACAATGAATATACCACCCAGGTTCTGGATACCCATGGGGCCTGTCTCGCGACGCTCTTCATCCAAGCAGCTGCTCCCACTCCACCACTTTTCCTTCAGCATGTGTAGGCGCCCATCCTCCAAGATGCTTAGGATTGCTATGGTGATTTTGTCCCTGTATGGGGAGCCTGGAAGCAACATAAGGCATGTTTTACTTTAGAAGAAACACCAGCTGGATTCTGTGATAATAAGGTCCATAAACACAATGTAGCATACTATCTGACTAGTATAAAAAAAATGCTGCTGCCTTGTGTAAAAAGCAATCCCTCACCCTCATCCTTCAAAAGGCAAACTTATGAAATGGGCTTGAATTTTTTATTATTTGCTAGCCTTAAACATATTCTCTTGGTCATTTGCAGGTCTTACCGAGGGGAGTGCCGATGCCATAGCCTTTGCTGTCGATGAGCCCTCCCACCTGTGTCAGGTTACAGTTCCTCCTTGTGATGTAATCGATAGTTGTGGACTCCATAATGAGGGCGTAGTCTGACTTCAGCACCCTCTGAATCCCATCCTCAATAGACTTCACAAGTGCTGTGCTTGGCTTGCTGCTCATAAAGGCCCACATCTTCTCAAAAGTAGAAACCTTAGATCTCTGTAAGGGATCGAAAGAGCCCGTTTTAAGAAAAGATTTGCCTTTGAACTTCATTTTGAACAATCTCCCTGGCTGCAGGTGAGGAAATAATAGAATATACAATGCTTTTACTACTAAAGAAAAGGTGGAGCTTGAACAAAATTACTTTCAAAACATTATAGCCCAAGGTGTTAAAGCTAGCCATGAAATCATGCTAGTCCCTCTGCAGCGCTGATGAATGGCAGAATAACTTTACACCAATAGGGATTTTTTTAAATGCTAGAATAGAAAATGTCGAACACTGCACTTACTGAATAGTATTTGTTAATTTGCAGCATTTAAAAATACAGATTCTTTAGCCATTGACCAGATGGATTTATATGATTACTCCTACAGATATCCATTGTCACATGATTTAAAGGACATAAAATTGAAGCTTTGCACGCATATATTCTCATAAGTGCTACTGAAGCAGTAATAATAGAATGCCTCTCCATTAGTCTTGCATCAGGCTATGTGGTATTTCATGCCATTTTATGAGGTCACATTTATGCCATGTCTAATCCTAGATAATTACTGTCTAAAGTCTATAGGCCATTTCAAATTGTGAAAGATGCTATTATAAGAAACCCTCCATTATGTGTAACTACAGTAAACACACATCCCTGGTTGCTTAAAGCGATAGGATAGTCTGATTTTAAACCTTAAAAATACCAATTAGCATGTATATAGCAAGTGTTGCCAAGTTGGCATCTTTGTGACTAAATTTAGTGGTTTCATTTTTGTTTAACCTCCCAGATGAGGCGGCGAGGTCAGAAAAAAAAAATGGAACATATGGCAACAGCTGATGCAGATTTGCATTACAGCAATGTGTAATTCAAAAAGGTCTCATGATAAAGAATGCTTTCCTTTCCTTTCCTTGGAAGCAGCTGACCCGCTTACGTGAGCCTTTCAGTGCTCTCAATACAATGTGCAATTTAACAAAACAGCTCCTCATGAGAGGGCTTTCAGGTGACGTGACAACCTCCTTGCCAACAGTGGCTGCAAAACTCTGATTGTGTTTCTAATGCAATGTGTTTGTTTCGACAGTAGAATAATGCCACTGACATATCGACTTGTACAGTTTTTTTTGTGTGTTGTATTTTAAAGATATGATTTTGGGCATGTTTGCCTTTTTTATTGAATAGTGAAAGCTGAAGAGGAGAGACAGGAAAGAAAGGGATAGTGACACGCAGCAAAGGACCCAGGACATTGCAGAAAGGACTCAGCCTCAGTATATAGTACTTGCTCTACCAGCTGAGCTACCACCCCCAACTTGTACAGTATGTAGATTAAGTCTTTGTTAGCTATCAGAGTACCTGGTCAGCCATGACTGAATTAATTCATGTATCTAGTAGACGTTTAGCATTATATTGTTTGTCTTTTGGGGCCAAGATGCATGTGTAGAGGTGTATATGTCAGGTGTATAGGTGGGGACAACTACAGCATAGTGGTTTTTGAATTGGAAGTGGATTTTGCCACAATCCACACCATCTCCAGACATGTTTTCTTGTTTCTATGGCACAGAAGCACACCGGGCTAATAACTGACAACCTGCTATCTGGTGGCTGGATATTTGAGTGGACTCTTCTCAAGCTACATTTCACACCACATTTGAATAGATTCGAGAGCAAAAGCCACAGACGGTTTAGTGGGTCACCGTAACATACGTCAAGGACTAAATCCATCCAGTTACATGGTACATCTGCAAAGCCTTTGTCTACTCCTGCTCTCTTCAGTATTGATCATGCTTTTCTGCCTCATTGAGTCGACATCATTAGGCCTTTCTGTAAGAGCAACAGGCAGCGGAGGGCACTTGAGCCATGCAACTCTGAGGTAATTACACACCTGTGTCTCCTATTTATGACACTACAATCACAACTACGATTTATCAAAGTACACTGAATGATCTAAAATAACTTTCTTCTACATAACTGTTTAGAGGAACTGATGTTGATTTCACTTCAAAATGTCAGAGTTGAGTTGGATCCATGCGCACCAATTATCATTGCAAAAAGTAAGCAATCTTACAATATTGTAACTAAATAATGATAAACATGATAAAATGTATATGGGCCCAGTATACACACCATTCAGCAGACACAACAAGGAGGCAGTCAGTATTTATGAGATCAATTGTATATTTTGGGGGGCATAAAAACTGGGGCAGGATCCATTTGGTGCTTTCTTGCTATTGAGTGTAATAAACATATGGACCGTCTTCAATAGAAATGTGAAGGTTTTCATTCTTCTACAAGTAGAAACTGTAACTCTGTTATTCAGCAGCACAGCAGCACCTAAAGCAAAGCTCAAAATAATAAAATAAAGTCAAAGACCTTGCAGGCAAACTCTGAAACTTCAGAATAGAAAAATCATTATGGAGAAATACATCAAACACTGTAGAGAAACGAAGAAGCTTAAGATCGAACTGAAATTAAATGTGTGTGTGCATGTATAAAAATGGTGTGTGTGTATGTGTGTGTGTTTTGCCATACCCCATTTCAACATTATTACTGTACATGTTTATACTTGACATGCTTCAGCGACTGTGTGCACTCAGAATACACGATGAAATCAATTTCAATGACTGCAGTGTGGTTTGATTCTATATCTGTGTACCTTAAGTAATTTATCTAAATTATATTTATTTTAAATATGAAACTTCATAATGATAAAATAGCTTGACCCAGTCATAACTACTTATTTGTACTATACCTTGAAGAATGACATGGTTGCGCCATCTTTGACCACACCATACTCAATCTTGGTCTGCTTTGAGATGTCATCAGCTGAGTCCACAGGCGAGTCCATTCTCTCCACAGTGAGAAAAGCTGCTAGGTTAGCTGTATAAGATGATATGATGATGAGGGTGAAGAACCACCAGATCCCACCGATGATCCTGGTCGACAGGGCTTTGGGCATTAGTTCTGAGCCTGTGAGCAACACAGAGTGAGAGAGTATTAAGCAATTAACTGGATAAAACTGTACCTGCCAACGCTGTAACTGAACTACACAAATGCAGAAACATGATCGCTTGCGTTTTGGTAATTAGCCTCCAAATGTTTTTGGCAGTGCTACTGGTGTTGATCAAGGTAATGTCAGTGAGGAAACAGAAAGTGAAGCCAGTTTGGCAGTTTAGCCAACCTCGAATCTAAGAATTCAGTATAGACAGATAAAAATGTAAAATGTTTGTTCATTAGGCTCTTACATTAGGTATAAAAGCATTTCTCAGTCCATGGAAACCTTGATAGTTGCCAGAAATAAGTTTCATTGTTTACTCATCAAACTCCATACGTTTGTTTCAGATGACTATCATTTCATGTTTCTTTGAGTTCTAACTTACATCAATAACAAAATGTGTTTTAATTTAAATAGAATGTATCAAAAGCTTTTAATGACGGAATATAAAAATCTTTTCCCACACCTAATTTCATTATTCCTAGTATGCTGTAGTTTCAGGTCCAGCATTTGCCGCATTTATCATTATCACTATAAAATGGAGGAAAGCTTTCCTGTATAATTAAAACCTGATTCAGTAGCTTTCTACTGCTAAAGCACTGCTGGCATTAAGTTACCAATTTAGATTTATCTAGTGAGGATTAATAGCAATGGCAGTTGATCCTAGTCTGTTACTGAATCTTTCGTCTGAGATGAGATCTGGTGTATCACTTGGCATACAGGTTGATCTGTGAAACCAGCATCGATGTGAGATGTCAGAGCAAATATAGATGAGCAAAATCAATCCATTACAATGCAGTGGCTCAAAGTCAAATAATGCTAAATGCTTTTATTTTAAATCGCATGTAATTCCCACTATAATTCCTATGTTACCATTACCATGTTTCTGTTATGTCAATTCATAGCTCATCGGGTTTACTGGATGTACACATTAATGTATTGCAAACATATTATCGCTGTCTGTATGAAAAATCAAGATATAGTAGCTAGCCAGACTGACAGTACAGCTCTGCATCAGCCTTGACTTTGAGTGGTCCTCTGCTGAGTAATACTATGTTTACAATGGCTCACTGACTGGTGTTAAAGTTACTTTATATCTCATCTCTGACAACCTTTAAAATACCCTTGTGCTTTGAGAACTCTGTTACTTTACTGTGAAGATTTATGAGGGCAATTCTAAAGAGTAACAAGCCCACAGAAGGAGGGCAGAGTGGTCAGCTCTTTAACCTCTTCTACCAAATTTGATTGGATTTGTCCTTTGTGGTTTGACAAAGACTCCACATGGTTACAAACAAGGGAAGACAGCAGCATCCCTTAATTTACTATGACTTCAGAAAGGGAAGATCCAGATGCATTCTCTGGTTGCACTAAAAATGAAGTGAAGCAACGGGTAACTCAATTGAATCCCACACTATAAAGCGCTGTTGTCAGCAGGGAACAGTATATGGCACTGCATCAGAACACTCTAATAAATACAAAAAGCAGATCAGTCATATGGTGCCAGGGAAATAAAACGGTGTCAATATGCCATACATTTCCTTGAGGAAGGACTTGTGTCGTGTAAACCAAGGAAATATAAATGTTCTTTCAGGAAAGAGGATACTGATACTATTTCAGTAACAAAACATTATATCTACCTCACTGACTGCTGCACTGCCCGTTCACATGAATGCTGTAAATAGCTGCCTAAGACGATATACTACAAAACATAATAGTCTAGACATTTTTAATATTGTGACCAGGTTCAGGAATTTACTTGTAAACATCAATAATTTACTATCTCAGAGAGCCAGGCTTACTGTGTCCCACTGCTTTCAGTCTTTATGCTACTTGTAGCCTTATGTTTCGAAAGGCGCTCTATAAAGTTTACCTTACCTTACATAGCATTAGCGGACTGATATGAGAGTGGTTTATCTTCTCATCTAAATCTCGGAGAGAATGTGAGTAAGCACTTTCCCCGAGATGCAGAGCTATTTAGTTTTAAGAGAGTTATATAGCTTCCAGCATTACAGTATATTTGTTGGACATGGAAAACGAGCTAATGTCGGGTACACAACGTTAAGCTAATGCACCCTAGCAAGCATTAGTCCACCGCAACTCTCAATTGCCAACATTTAAGCATCCAGAAGTACAACAACCATTGTGCCTTTTCTTCACTGATTTCACTCTTTCATTGTTATAATAAAATGCCATATTTACTGATGGCACATTTAAATGTAAATAAACTAGGTTGGAATTTTGGTTACATTTGTATAGTATAATTTCTACGTGAGATGGTTCAAATCTTTCCTCAAGGTCACTTACTAGCTTCAAAAGTGGCTTTAGGGAGTTAATTTGTTAAGGTTGTTTTCATTTTGAAACTGTGCTGTTGCATTTTTAACACTGTTTACATTTGTTTTATCATCCAAGGTGAACATGGTGTTTTGAGGCTTTCCATTTCTATTCTATATTTACTGTTTCTCTGTAATTTCTAAATATTCTGAGTTAACCAGCATTCAGGGACTGGCTTTTGTTGACTGCGGTTAAAACAATTGGAGGAGTCCATTTATTTCTTAGTGAGCACCTTCTAGCGACATCTGTGAATACAATATACAAAAGGGGAGTTAATTTGAAAGCATAATAGATGCACTATTTCTATAGCCACTATTAACACTACAGCACACATTTCTTAAGAGGAGATCATGAAGAAGTCATTCTGACACTGCTAATCTCCTTTGAATAAATGTATGTGTTGTATGTAATGATGTGTTTGAAATGTCAGTCTAGTTGTCTGTGGATTCAGTCATACTACACATGATGCTCTGGTTTTCTGGCCTCACGCCTCACCTTAACATGAGAGAACTAGACTTTCCCATGAGAATGATAACCTGCACTTAGCATTCTCTGTGGAGTCATCGTGCAAAAACTCCCTTTCAGAGCTTGAGGCTTTTACTAGTCGATAATTGCTTTTAAATAATGACACTTGTTTATTCCATTGCAAGTCAATTTTGATCTGAATATCAAGTCACAGCTTCAGTTTCTTAACCACGGACGAAATGCCACCACAGATTAGTTCTTGCATAAAGAACCACATAATGAATCCCATATTTAGAGCAGAAATATATTTTAGAAAATCAAGGAATAATGTCAGTCAGAATGAGAGAATTGAGAATAAGTCCACTCATACATCGAACATGCTTTCAGAAATGGGGAAAACCAATTTACGGGAAATGATCACACATATGTTTGTTCTGAGCAAAAGCCTACTGAGACCCCCAGGAATGCATTTGAAGTACACAAAGTGTTTGCTTTTGCACCTCCTCATATCTTGTGTTCCTTGTGTTGTCTATGACACCTCCCTCCCACAGACAAGCTGGTAGATTTTTTTTATTTACTTATTTATTTATTTTGGATCGCCTCAAACACATCCATTTGCATTTTAAACACGTCAAGGAAATGGCTTCCGTCTCAGCTGCTGTCACTGTGTTTGGCAGACAGGCAGGGGATGTCTGTTTATGTGACACAGACAAAATATACCTCGCTGCAGATACCACCGTGCAGCATGTGTTGCAAGGCACTGTAGCACAAATGAGTGTCACAGAAAGCCAGAATCAGTCTGTCAATTTGAAACTCAGGCAAATTATTTGTTCAAGATCATTGTCAAGATATCTTTGACAGTACTCAATATAAAAATCACGTAGAAACAGTTATGCAACATAAAGAACTTATGCATCACATGCTCAAAATTCTATTCAGATAGTATAAAATCTGGCACTAGCAGCTATGGTTAACTACTGTAAATATGAGAAACACTGGAGCTCAGGCATTGACAGACAACAGTGTGAGCCACGGTATGAATAATAATGGGGAATTCTCCCGTTTAGTTTAATAATAAGGGCAACTAACTAGCTCATTTTGTTTTGATGATCTCCTTCCTCTCCTTCCTCGGCATGATGGTGCTATACTCGTAGTCCTCTGCCTGCACTGGCAAATTGGCAGAGCTGCTATGCAGTTTCACAAGAGTGCTGCCGAGCTTCTGTGCTTAATGAATTGCTGAATGTGTTTGCTATCCTTACGGGCAAAGATCCACTCCCGAGTCTCACTAAGCCTCCTTGATTTGTCTTGTTACGTTGAGGTTAAACATTTTATTACTTGGGTCTTTTACCTCCACAGTTGACTTCATTTGCTTACCTATCCCTTTAAGGGACACCTAGCAAGTGAAAACCTATTTGTATCCCTTTGGTTTATCAGTAAAAAGGCAGAATTAATTCTGCAGTGGGAGGTTTAGTAATACATGTTGCGTTCTTCGGATGACTGCTTCTTATATTCTGGCTGGTTTCAAAATGTAACATTAGGAGGATCGCAGTGATATTTAATTGGTAGGATACTTGTTGGACAGCTAGACATGAAACGCATGGATTCTCTACAGCGGGTCACTCTCAGTGCGAGTCGTACAGCGCTGAAAACATCACACCAGTCAGTTGTAGCATGGCTGACAGCTGGCATTTGTCAGACATGTTGCGGAACTTACCCTTTTCGTCCCAACACTCAGAAAACTCTTCAGCGGGGCCATCGACTGCGTTACGGGGAAATAAATGCAGCAATGTTTTCCAGCCATAGCTGACAATCTCTGACAAGTGCCTGGCACGTACTCTTCCCTTTTTAAACAGCAGGTAGGTGACAACAGCCTTCCTTTGTCATGTAAGACTGAGCTCTGAGGTTGTTCTTGACAGGTAAATGTCTTATGAAACAGTCACGGAATGGAAATCATGGAGCTTGTCAGTTAAAGAGGCAGAAAGTGGGAGCTAGCAGTGCACAGGAAAAGGGGGGGAGGTGTGATAGTATTGTTTTTGACAGGGAAGAGGATGTGTGCGTCACTATACCTTGTTGCATTAAGGAACCGACTCCAAACCAGAAGCTGTTGAGGAGAGTGAAGTTGTTTTCCACCACATCTGATCCGGGGTTACACGGATGGGCGTCGTACCATTCATATGGACTGAACCTGGGAACGAGACAGGAAGTTGAAAAGCTGTTATTACATCTTTATCGGTTACGAGATCTAAGAAAATGCAAGAATGATATCATCTTTATCCTTCTTGAACACCATTCCCTCCTCAAAAACTGAATCCTATTAGCTTGAGAGCTATTCTGAGAGTTACAGCTATTTTAGAGTTCCGCCTTTGGTTTGGAGTAACAAAACTACTGACGACGGTACTGGAGCAGCAGCAGCTCTGCCAAACGGTGGTGAAAGCAGAATTAAGAGATAATTTTTTTTGCCACTTGAGTGCAGCAGAACAATCTGTAAACACAACCTTGACAAGCCTTGCAAAGGTGTTGTGGCAAACATGTTCACTAACACCTATCTCCAGCTATTCTTAAAACAAATATCTGTCTTTAGCGGCTACATGGACCAGTATGTTTCAGTCTACAGTCGGTTTATGAGAGCTTTTGCACTGAAAACAGCTGCTGGAAACGAGGTCGAGAGCAGTAATAAGGACTCAAAACTTTAAAGCTGCGGGCTGTAAAATCAAAACACCGAGCTGAAAGACATTACAAAGTTCTGTACAAGTGAGGGGAAGTTCAGCGTTGACTATGAGAAACGGCTTTCAAATTAAACGTGGTCCTTTGATCCATTGTTGATGGAAATACATTGATTAGTGCAACTTTTAATAATGTGACTTTGTGTGCAGTCATAACATGTAGGGAACAATGTGATTACATTTTTAAGTTGTTTATGTGAAGTTGTCTCCCTGGTTAAATGTAAAAACATTATCAATCTATTATCAAATGTCACCTAAAAACATTTAAAAATGAACTGGTCCTGGTTTAGCCTTACCTTCAGATATCCCCTCAACAATTTCTTTGTATTTAAAGGTGACCATTCAGGCAAAAAATATAATATTTCAGAGCCTATAAAATGTCATGTTTGAAAATGTGAGGTATGAAGATTACTTTTAAAGTCACATGAAAACATAAAACATGCATCTTTCAATATCTCTGCCATTTAGTGGGGCACCTGCTGAAAATGCTGCACACCTTTTATGGCACAAGTCATTTTCAGAGCCAGATGCCTAGATAAAACATGGTAAATGTCATTACTTTTCCCTTTTTTAAATTTATTTATGTAAGTTGAAAAATCTTTTTCTTTATTCTGGGTGTTCTGATAAGTAGAACTGGATCCCTTAAACTCTAGATAGAATCTCCCAAAAATGGCATCTGTTACTTTGATGAAATGTAGTAGAAAGTGCTAATGAGAGAAGAAAAAGCCTTTTTCTTCAAAAGTAAGATAAGTAACTAAAATGGTCCACAACAATGAAACCCAATGGCAAATCCTCAAGTGTATGTATATTTAGTTCTGAAGGGCCATGGTGGAAATCATCTAGAAAGAGTTAATTCAGTGAAATGTATATTGTTCAGGAGATGGGTACACTTCAATCTATTTACATGCTGCAGAAATATTTTCTAACATGTCAGCAGTCTATTTTAACCAGACACTGAAGAGGACCGATGGTTAATCATGAAACAGCCCTAATGGAGTGTTTTCCAGCCAAGTACTTCTCATCTTAGTTAAGCAATCTGATGAACTGAGGGATAATAAGAGGGGGACCAACTTGGCTTCCCTAGGTTTTGTTTCTTGTGCATGAAAATAACTACTGTCAAATATACTCACTAGTGTTTTCATCTCAGTGTTTCTGTTAACATTCCCAACTCACGTGACCTTAATAACATTTGTAGACATCAGGGAAGCCTTGGGCAGCTGTTGTAGAATTGTGCTACTCCCTACCATTTCAATCAATTACTTCAGTCGCATTTTGTTTTACTTTAATGTTAAATTGAATCCCATGGTCAAACAATACGTGACAGTGAAGAGGTATGGGAAATAGGAAAGGCTTTATGCACATCTAAACTACACATGAACTGGACTTAAACAAGCCACAAATGAAGGAGAAGGCTGTGTCTTTTTTCTTTCACTATTTTGGGTGCAATTTCTACACAGACAATGTACCAATGCTGATTCAATTCCCCTGGTTCTCTGCTAATTTCTAAAAAGGTTGTGCTGGCAAGCTGAGCCATAAGCTTTCTTCAGACTGCCTGCTAAACAACAGTATTAGCTGTCGGCCAAGAGTACAGCCTACACATAGGGGAGGTAAACTGGAAACAGCTTGGCATCCAAATGAAGTAAAATATTATATCGAATTTGCACCTACTTGACCCCTATGATGATACATGTACTGTCATCTAGTGCACACCTCATATGCAGCTACTGTGCGTCTGTGGTGTATGTTCAATGGCAAGATTTTAATACCACAGAGAAGAAAAGTTTACTTAAAGATACTAATGTTGCACCATTGGGTAGAAATAAATGTAATCACAAATACATTATAGAAACACAAAGTGTCATTTAAGTTGTAAATGTATTACAAAGGCTTTAACTAGTTATAGATAAGACATATTGGCATTATCTTTTTGGATCCACAAACTGATTTTAATGTGTTGACGCTATTTGAAGAGCAACACTTTTAACCCCCAGTTTACAGTATATTGTGAACACTTTATTTCCTCCAGCAAAACAAATATAACTGCTACTGATAACAGATTCCATATTGCAAACTGTACTGAGAATGTTTTGAAAAAGATTGAGACATTTTCTCAGTTGTGCCTGTACAGGCCTCGACAGACATATGAACTCTGTGAAAACTGAAACCAGGTCCCCGTGTCATGAGATGATGTGTACACAAATGTACATCGTTACACATTTAGTGGAGCGTGAATGCTTATCCACATCAACATGTCACAGAAATCGAATAATCTGTACTCAGCAGATTATTTTTATTTCTGTATTTTTTTCAGATATATTTCTCCAGGTTTTTAGTCATGCAGTGAATGAGAGAGGTGACATCATCTTGAATCATCCTTAGTTTTGAGGTATAGGCTGATATATATATGAGCAGCAGTTTTTTACAGGCACATAAGCATTACAGTATATTTTACATGGACTATGGATGTGAGATAGCTCTCACTTTATTAGTTATTTTAGAGTTTATATTGCTTGGTATGAATGAGTCACAAACACCTTAGGTAGTACAGGGTTTATTTTAGTCCAAGAGAATTGAATTGTTATGTGGCATCACTTACCTCTGTCTCTCCC
>JAVQJF010080429.1:0-49667 GCA_036023855.1 Gadopsis marmoratus | reverse complement strand
TGATCATTCATCTCCATATTTCCACACTTGCGCCCACACATCCCCCCCCCCCCCCCCCACCAGCGCACATGCACCGTCACTCATCGCTTTTCGTCAAAGGAAGTCATTAATTTTCAGAGGGAGCAATTTTTGTCTCCCGAGGAAATTTAATTTAATCCCCAGATCACACCATTTTGCTGCTGTATCATATTGGGCCATTTAGCAATAAAGCTCAGCTGCTGATGTTAATCATGTAGCAGTCAGCCTGTTTAGGTACGATGGGGCCTATTAGCATCAATGACTGCTATTTATGTCCACTGAGAGGTGATTGATCTAGTGTTTGAATGCCCAGTTGAATCAAAAAGCTTTCTCTCAGTCACTCCCTAAATTGATCACCTCCCCTCTGTTTTCTGAAATCTCTGTCTCTGGGCCAGACACATTTACCATCCCTTTGTTCATTCCACTGTCCTCTGATTACAGCTTTACTCCATCTCCTGGCCTTGTTCCTTGTGTGTATGTGCATGTCACTCCTATCTTCCCTCCCGTCCTAACCTTTCCTCCTCTTTCTCCCTCTGCTGTTCTGTGCTTAAGAGCTCATGTGTGCCTGAAGGTGTTCAGTAATGCAGATTTCTGCCCCTAATCCTAGTCATTAATTGTGGTTATGGGCGTTATGACAGTTTAATTTGCGACAGTGTTGTTGTGGTGGTGGGAAAATTGGCCACGGGGGACTCCTGGCCAGCAAAGCGTTATCAACCCTCCTCCTGCGGACACAATGGACAGCAACAAGAGCAACAAAACAAAAATCAATTTAGAGGACGAATATAGAAAACAGACACTGAGGAACCAATAATCCTCCCCCCAGCAGCACCTCAACCTCTTTCCAGACCCGCTTTTACAAGTAGCTTACAGCCATTTAGTAGCGACAATAAGAGTCCTCTCCAGGGATGTAGCGGGGAGTAAAGCCACCCAAACACTATTTATCCACTTTGTTTATAGAAAAGAGACTTTATTTTGCCTAACATGAATCTTTAGGCCTGGGTAAACTCATAGAATAAATCACAGTAAGTAGTGTATACGCAACGTCAGTAATATGAAGCACGGGTCTTTTAAGGCGGAAACAAATAGCGCTTATGTTTGGTAATAGTGGTGGTTTGCCTTGTGATTACCGCTGACTGGAGGTCATAGTTTGACCTCTTTTTAATTTACCTTCGCATCACTACTCCTCTCCCTCCCTCCGTCCCCTCCTGTCCCTCTCTGCAGACTTAAATTACTCTTTTTATTTATTTCTCTTTTGCCGCTGCTGCTGTCTTACCCTCTCCTCCCTCAGTCCATCCCTCCTCCTTCCCCTCCATCTGTGGCTGCTCTCCTCGTGCCCTTTTGCTGGCCTGCTGCTTCAGCCTCAGCACACTGGCCATTACTGTATGCAGGGGTTCACTTCCTCCACAGAGGGCAGGGTCAGAGGTTGGCTGGAGGTCTGGAGCTGCTGTGTGGACAGCATATGACCACATGCGCGCGCACGCACGCACACACAAGTGCCAAGATTAGACATGCCAAGACACAAACACATGTAAACACACACACGCACACATGCTGTTGTTTATTTACACACAATACAACATGAAAAATGTCATTAAAGGCCACACAGCGGTGTGCGTGATAGTTCAGCTCGGCACCCTGAGGGTGTCAGGAAGTTGAAGACTGCCTCGGGGTCTGCGGCTGGAAACTCACATCTGTGGGTGATGATGACCACGAGTACAACACATCTGCAATTAATTACCAATTAAAATAGTTTTGGCTTTCTGGCTGCTGTTAGTTAATTATCGCTTGATCACAACCACAGGGAATTTAAATTCAAAACATCTTGAAAAGTACATTTCATTTTAATAGTGTGAGGATTTCTCATGTTGTGATTTTCAATGGAAAACAAAAAAATATTCACCGATCAGCCATTACTTTTTGAGCACTGACAGGTGAAGTGAAGTACATTGATTATCTGGTTACCATGGCATCTGTCAGTGGGGGGGATATATGAGGCAGCAACTGAACATTTTGTCCTCACAGTTGATGTGTTGAAGCAGGAAAAATGGGCAAGAATAAGGATGTGAGCGACTTTGACAAGGAACCAAACTCTGATGGCTAGACGACCGGGTCAGAGCGTCTCCAACACTGCAGCTCTTGTGGGGTGTTCTGGTCTGCAGTCGTCAGTACCTACCAGAAGTGGTCCAAGGAAGGAAAACCGCTGAACCGGACACAGGGTCATGGTCAGCCAAGGCTCATTGATGAGGGGAGCGAAGTCTGGCCCGCGTGGTCCGATCCAACAGAAGAGCTTCTGTAGCTCAAACTGCTGAAAAGGTTGATGCTGGTTCTGATAGAAAGGTGTCAGAACACACAGAGCAGCACCGTTTGTTGCATATGGGGACGCTCAGGGTGCCATGCTGTCATCATTTTATGGTTGATCGGTGTAAATCAGTAATTAATGTGTAGTCTCTCCTTAATAATCTTCTGTTCCGATTGTTTACTTAAGTAAAAGCAGAAATAACACAAAGTAAAAAATATTCCCTCATGAGTGAAAGTCCTGCATTCAGGTACATAAGTAAAATGTATTTACTGTATATGTGTTTATCTTTTGGATTATTATTAATGAAGTAAAAATGTGTAAGCAAAATATTAATGTAGCTGGTTGAGATGAAGCTATTTTTTAAACTAGTTTATATGTGAAATGGAAATAATCAAGTAACTGTACTGACGTTTCTTTCTACCACTGGCCATATCATGTAGGGAACTGAGATACAGCACTTTATGTAGATAAACAAACCAAAAAGAAACTATGCATAAAGACAAATTGGAGTTTATGTTGCTATAACTCTAAAGCTTGGTACCCAACCTGGAGTCGGAACCCCCGAGGCGTTGCATGATAAATCTGAGGTTGTGAAGTGATTAGCAAAATGGAACTAAAAATTCTGCTACACAAAATAAAGTTTATTTGTTTCCCACTTCTCTCACACTTTTTTTCTCAAATCGTGTGAAATGCTTCAGAGCTTTACCTCCTCTGGACTATTGAAATGAACCAACGTGTGAAGGGAACATCATTTTTCGACTGAAGTGCCCATAGCTCGTAGCCGTTTGTAATGTGTGAAGAGGTGTTGGCTACGTACATACGATATGACAAAACTATGACTCAACAGACTTTGTCGTCACATGCCCACATATTTATGATCCTCGAATGTTGCCTTTTATTTGCGTGATGTTATTTCTCTCATAATGACCTTTTGGGGTTAAATATTTAAAAATCTAAAGTAAATAACAGCTCTGCCAGCTGGTATGACAAATCCTTAATGTCTCAGAGCTGCACTCCACACAGATGGAGTCATAGAATCCCAAACTCTTGAGAAACTGGTTAATCTGTGCACTTATATCTTTGCACGTCATTAAATATTTCCAACTGTCCTCCACTTTGTATCTCCTCTCTGTGCCCTCTTTCTCTCAGTCACGCAGCTGATGTGATGGAGACATCAGCCTGGAAGTCCATGGTGAACTCCCACCCACACCTGGTAGCAGAGGCCTATCACTCCCTGGCCTCGGCTCAGTGCCCCTTCCTGGGTCCCCCAAGAAAGCGTCTCAAACAGTCCTAGTGATCCGGAGAGACTCTCCTGTCTTAACCCTGCTGTGTCCTCATGCACCGGCAACCTCACTGCTCCTCCCTCCCAGTCCTCTCTCTGCTACAGCAACCAGGGACGCCGAAGACTGAAACCCAGGGCTAGATATGGCTAACGGGAGCTACTTACAGCTGGCAGACCAGAGATTTGCATGACTGATACCACAGAGAAGGTACTACACATCTCTGTAGGTGGCAATGGGTTGAACGCTGTAAGATCTAAACCTTGATATTTATGGATTGCAAGCCCAATGCCTGGCGTATTGCATATATCATTTGTCTACGATATTGGAAGGCTCAAACCATAATCTGCGAGTCGGTCACATAAAGAGCCGTTCTTCTGGTTCGAAAGGAAAGGTCAGTGCTAAGTCTCTGTAAATACATTTTTGTGGCGTATTGTCTTGTACAGTGTCTGGAGTGCTTGTAAAAGACAAGTGAAGAGGATCAACCAACCAGAAAGGGAAAGACTGTTGTTCCCATTGTTGATGATGAACGGAATTGTTTCTCTAGAGCGCAAACAGTTTGCGGTTTGAATTCAAGAAGACAAACGTTTTAATGTTCACTATTTAGTGTGTGCCTTAAACCGGGCAAACACTACAGATTAAGCCCGATTGAATCCCCGGTCGTCCTCGAGAAATGCAAGAATCGGACTGAAATTGATGTGCAGTTTGATGCCAGATGAACTCCATGAACAATCAGCGATCTGGCTGTCAGATGTTTGGTTGGATTTCTGGCATGTCGGAGATTTTGCTCGGCTTTGTTACAGTTTGAGCAGATCCACAGTCCGATTACCCACATGGCTGTCAAAATATTCCTAGTAAACTGTAATTAGCTTGTTTTAATATTACTGGAGGAGTGTTTTACATGTTGTGGCTAAAACTGTAGCATTCACTGACACTTCGGTGATTTAAAGCTGAACTTTGCCTCTTCTTCCATTCACAGCAGAATTGCACAAACCAATGCTGGCTTTCTCTCTTTTTGTCAACACTGTTGAGGACACAGCAGTCGCCTTGATTGAATAAACTTTATTGCCGAGCAGCCGCGTCGTGGTCCAGTTGATCCGTGCAGTGGGAGCATAAAAGCTGCACATTCTGGCCGAGCGGACAGGCAGATTACATTGAGTAGTGTGAGTTAACACAATGTAGCAGGTTAATAAAAATGTACAGTGTCTAGCCAGCTTTAGAAATTGTATTAAAGAAACCTGTTACCACAGAACATTCTCTGTGACTGAAACAATGTTTTGGCTCCTGAACCTAGAAAATACAGACGTTTTTTTGACCGGCATGTCTGTGTCTTTTTCAACCTTGATATCTTAATTATTTTATGCAGTCTGGTCACATCTGCCAGTTACTAACTCATTAATGCACAGCCTCTTTCAACCCGCAGCCAGATCAGTGAGAGTGAGTAGCACATTTCAGTTTCAAGCTTAATCCTGTCGTGATCAAAGTTCAATCCCCAGCGCACGTGCTGCTCACTTCTGTCTGATCACAAGAGCTCATATCCAGCTGTGTCCTATGTAGACTCAGCTCTCACTCATGGCCACAGGCCTGTTTGACTTGGTGTCCGTGGCCTTGCTTAGAGAACAGACAGGTTGTAATCACTTCAGACAGAGATGGACCTTTCTCTTGCACCGTATTTTAACAGGGATTTCTCCGTGTTGACCAAAGTCGAGGCCCAGCAGGCTTTAAGGAGCTCATCCCCGAGCCCTGCAAATCGCTCCTCATCCTGGCCGGCGACCTTTGGGGACATCCTGGCATTGTCCTGGCGCTCATCAGATTGAGGGGAGGCCATTATTTGTGATGCAGGTAATATGTATCTACATGACAGACCACACATTATCCATCCATCTATTATCTATACCGCTTATCCACAGTGGGTCGCGGGGGGGGGCTGGAGCCGATCCCAGCTGACATTGGGCGAGAGATGGGCCGACAAGTAGGATTCAATTGCATCATTTATATTTGCTTAGTGGCATCATATTTTAAGGATATGTTGATAGAAGTATGCTTGACATTTCAGTGTGATGAACATAAACTTAGCATGCAACAGAGGTTCCCAGCCAGACCTTGACCTGGAGCGATAATTAATTCACAGAAGAATGTGATATACTGTTTATCAATATAGAATAATGATGTGTTATAATTATAGAAAAATAGTTATTGTCACAATGATTTCACTCAGGTCAGCCATGTCATCAGACTGAGCCAATACTACAAAGTATACCTGGGCAATATACAAAAGTTGAGTTGTTTTTTCCTGGTCTTTAAGGTTGCAGTTTAAGTTCACAGTTCAGTTACCTCATCTGACATAACATGTGCTTTGTTTTCGGTTTGTAAGTCATCTAAAGAGCATAAACACAAGGTCATTTATAGGATTGTATAATCAGTGATTTTGTTCATTTTCTGTCTGCCCAAAATATGTGTATTGTATTTTTTTCACCGTGCGTGCGTGTGTGTGTATGTGTGTGTGTTTTAATGAACTGCCAGATGGACCAAAGACAATTATCCATCTTGATGGACAATAAAGTTGTATTCTTTAGTGCTCCCTAAAATATTGTCACATTATGGTGCTGGGCAATATGACAGACATCAGTGTGACACAGTATATTAATCAGCTTATTTGTGGATATTGATTTGTAAGAACAATCTGGCAAATATAGGCAGATGTTACATATAAAATGTTGAAATTGATACATTTGCTTGGAATCGATGAATTGGACAACAGAAGCTTGTAAAATGTACATATGTATTACTCTCACATAACGTCCATCATACTGAGATGTCATTCTAATATTCTGTCCCTCCTCGTGTATATAAATGAGGACAAAACATTTAGAAACACCTCAATATAACGTAGTCAGTACAACACCACTACTATGACCTTACTAATAAGCATATGTTTGAACTTACACATTTCTGATAATGTCACCAAAAACCTGAACATTATGAGCTTCATAAAGATAGATGTTATTGAAGAACATTTGGATTAGATTGGATTAGATTGTACGGATGTATATAATAAAGTGGCCACTAAGTGTGTATGCGTACCTGCAAGGCCTACCATTTACTGGCTATTTAAAAAAAAAACAAAAAAAAACCTTCACAAATGAAATGCTTTTAGTGTCTCCTCATAGAAGCTGGAAAATGAAAACCGCTTACTCTCTATTAATGCCTGATAACCCTCAAATAACCCTTTCAGGCAATATTTCTGTGTGCACGTGTGTCGGACTGAAAGAGGGTGTGAACATGGCAGGCATATGGTGCTCTATGAGTGGCCATGCCTGTCAGCACAATGTGCTTTTTTGGGAATGTCCCTGAGATCCTTAAGAGGCTTTGTTAACTTGAGTCGGGCCTGTTTGACCTTCTTCATATGAGCTGGAATCTGAGGCATCAGGGTGCAATTTATTTAGTTTTTGTTCAGATAGTCAGCTTGTGTAGCAGCTTGTAGCCAACCTTCTGTGTCTTTGCAAAGATGTGTGTGTGTTTCTGTTTGTGTGTGTCTCCATTGGCCTTAGAGGAGACAGTCATGGGGAGATAGATGGAGCAATGCATGTGGAGAGGCGTACTCGGTTGTTATGCATGCTATATGAGGCTGTCACTCCCTCCCTCCCTCCTCTTCGCTCTTCCTCTTGGGCCTCCGCCTTCGCCTCCCCATCATTCACTCCTCCTTTTATGGGAGAGAGGAGAGCGAGGCGTGGCAGGTCAATGCTGTGAAAGCCCGTGACAAGCTCTGCGTCTGTGTTAGCCCACCGTCACTAAAGAGGTGGAAGAGCCGAGCCGAGATTGATGGCTGGCGGTCTGCACTGTACTGCAGTGAGAGCAGGGTGCAGAGTGTTGGCTGAGGGGTCAGAGATTCTTGGGGTTTTGAGTTCAAGGGCTCGAAATTTAAACCTCGAATATATGAATAGACAAGTGTCACTCAGCAACACCACAGCCATTATCTTATTTTTCTCGGTGCTATACACACTGTGAAAACTTATTTAAAGCACATTTTGAGTTTGCGCTTTTCCAGCACCTCCGAGTTTGCCAATGCCAGACATTTAGACATTAGCAAGGACAACTATTGGGTTGCCAGTTTGCGAAAAATTTCCTGGGTTGGTGTATATCTACCAATGTAATTTGCTTTGTCTTTTTAACGAACTTTTATTTCTCACAAAGACTTTTAAAGGCAGTGTTGCCATTTCAAGGGTTCAAAGCATCTGGACCAAAATCCATTTATTAAACCTGCACTCATTAAATTAGTTTGGCTAGTGGCGGGCAGCACAACAAACTGTAAGCACAACATTGACATATTATATTTATCTAAAGTTGTTATGGCGAACTCTATTTGCACATCCAGCGGACCCAGAGCAAGTTGCAGGCTGTAAAGCCAAAACTACAAGATGCTAAAATGCTCCGTGTAGCCGAAGGGAACTGCAAAGTTGGGTGATAAACTTCTGTATATGATCCATTTTAAATACAAAATATTGATTACAGCAGCTATAAATTTCAAGCTATTAAATGTGTCACATCTAATGAGACATACTATAAAAATGTCATAAATTGTAATGCTTTAATAATAGTTAATAATTAATGTATTAATCAGAAAAATCAGTAATAAGACAAGGACAACTTTTGGGTTGCCAGGTTGTGAAAATCCACTTGGCTGGTGTACACACTTCAACAAAACGTTTGCGTTGTGATTAAACTAGCTGTTAAATGTGTCTAATGGACAATTTGACTACTTATTTGCTGGAAAAGGGCTAGAAAGCATCTGCACCATAAAAGTCCATTCATAAACCCAGATGTGATGGAAGCACTTATTAATTACTTACCTTAATTTTTAATCAATAGCTTATTACAATTACGATACCCATACCCTTTATTAATGATGTGTTCATGTTCTAAGCATTTCTAACTGATTTGGTAACATTAATAGAGCCATTAGTTCCAATTTCTAAACCCTTTTTAAATGATTCAGTGGTATCCAATCATGTGAAGCCGCCAAAACAGCGTAACGCCACATTAATGAGAGCGCATTACAACCTCTGTGAGGAAAGATTTGACCACTTATCCCTCATGACATCCCAACTAATGCACTCAGATGGTATCAGGTGTGACAGGCAAGGGGAACTCCAGCCCTGGGGCAGAGAAATGGGAGGATGAAGTAACAGGGGTAAAGGATGGATAGAGGGATAAAGAGTGATCGGGCGTCATACAGGTGGGATAGGGCCAGACAGATAGTGAATGAAGGAGCGATGGAGGATGGATGGCCGGAGCACCTCAGACATTGACAGCGTTGAGAGATTTGTCTTCATTGTACTCCATTTGTCTTGTTTCTCTTTCTCCACTGTGTCCGAGTGAGTTAAATCTCATAAAACTATTTACTCTGACAAAGCGGCAGCAGTGGTGATGTTTTTTTGCTGTGATACTGTACCTGCTTGTGAATGTTAGGAGATGCCATTTTAGGAGAATCCTCCATTGTGAGAGGATCGTCTTAAGGATTAGGGGATGTGCGCAAACAAACAATCTGCGTTACACAATGAACTGTTAATAACACCGGGTGTAAAAATTAGATAACCAGACATGGGAGTTGAGTCATACACACACACACAAACATAATTACGCATATATATATGAGCTGCTAATTGCTTTGTGTGCACCAATCCATCCTGCGAATGTGCCGGTGCAATATTGCGGTGCTGTGGGTGTTTGCCCGCTTTACAACCGCAGACCAATGTGGCAGAGACAAGCTCATATATTAAGATAACCCCGAAACGGAATGGAATTGTATTTCCCCGGCGGTTCAAACGACTTCTGTGGTTGTAAACTGATAGTGGATGAGATTTGGCTTTAATGAAGCAAGACTTATTGTACACAGCGCAACAGAGGTGCATGGGTGTATGTGTTTCATTATTTGAGTATGTGTTTGAATGTGCATGTGTCCGCGTGCGTCCATTTCTTTAACGGGCAGCGCCGTCATAGCCGCATGTTTGCTTGTGCACACCGCAGTTATTGTATCACTATTTTTCTTGCTCTGAGGTTGCAGTGTGTGTCTGAGGGCTGTGATTTATTTTGCCTGAAATAATCAAGTGAAAGGTTTTTATTTTCTACTCGTCCCCTGCGTAATTTTTCTCAAGGTTGCGTGTGTTTGCATGTGCCTGTGTGTGCATGCACAGGCGGTAAGAGTGTCATCTTCATCTGTTTATTAGGATGTTCCCTACTGGCCTGGCTGTAATGAGACCTGTGGAGCCACGAGTGATGGAGGTGAGCTCATCAGGACAACGCTCATTGCAACAGATAGAGAGAGAGAGAGGAACAGAACAGTAGCGGTGAAGGGTAGAAAATTAAGAGGAAAGTCGGATGATGTAAAAAGGACAAAGGCCGCAAGAAACACGGCTCATGGGCCAATAAGTGACATGGATCATTTTCCAAATATTTATCAAAACAGGATGATTGTTGTCTTAAGCTTCCTCTTTTTTAGGGCCCGAGGTCCTCGCATTGAAATTGTAAGGATTATTTATTATTGGGATTTATTTCCGATCAGTGATTTTAAACCAGTTCAAACAGGCACCATGTATTTTAAAGTGAAATAGCGAAAATCACCCTGCAAAATACCCTCTTCTGAAAAACATTTCCTGCACTTTAGCAATGGCTGCAATTCCATCAGGAATTATTAGGTTAGTTACTAAGTGGCAGGGGAAATATTTTAGTACCCATCTCCCTCTGGAGTATTAATCATGTCCAAATAGGGCTGAAGATATATAATGGAAGGGGAGACGAGTGAAAAATAAATGGGTCTATCCCAGTCTGCATTAGGCGAGAGGTACAAGTAAAGTAGAGTGGAGCCTGTTCCTGAGGCGCAATTTGGCTGACAGACCGCAGTCAAATGAACAGTAAATGCAAAAATTTGTTGTTTTCTCAGTAACAGAGAAAACAACAAAATATAAACAAACAAGACAAAGAGTCTACAGCCACACTAGTGGCTCTGTTGTTTACTGCTAATTAACATACTCACAATGACAATGTTAACATGCTGATGTTTAATGTTGCCATGTTCACCAGCTTAGTTTAGCATGTTAGTGTGCTAATATTTGCTAATTAACGCTTAACACAAAGTACAGCCAAGGCTGATTCGATTGCCATTTGTTTTGCTGGTATGTGGTCATAAATCAAAATATTGGACAAATTAAATGTATGACCTGCTGGTGGCACAAGAGGGAAAGTCAGGGTATCACCAACGTCATTGGGCTTCATCCTCTGCACACCATGAATGTCTTTTACAAAATGTCTTGGCAGTCCATCCAGTAGAACCACAGTACAAACACACAGATTGATGCTATTGTCACTGATCACTAAACCCGTCTAAAGAAAGCAAAGACAGCAAATAAAGAAACCAGCCTCGTGACACACACAGTATACAGCTGCTAAAAAGCCAAATTGCATTTTATTCAAAAAGTTCAAAAGTAAATTTAAGTGATGGAATAAAATACCGGCTTGCCAGTCTATCACAAAATGAACTAACACACAGCTAGCAGACAGCAAACAAATCCGTACCCAACCCAAAATGTATGAGGCCTATGAAGAGGACATGGGTTTGCACATAAAATAAATCAGATGGTGTCTGAAGAGTTAAAACAACAGAGTACAAGTGAAACTGAGTATACACCTTATACATGAGATACTCTGTGAGGCCTTGGCAAGCAGAGAGAAAGAGGAGCGATACACTGAAGGACATCACAGGAAAAGGGGAAACAGGGTTGTCTTATGAGCACTGTGGTTCATTTGTTACCTGCACATGGGTAAATTACAGCCCTCTCTTAGCCTCGTTAAGCGTGATGCACTGCCTCGCCCGTCGACACGGCGCTGATTAAAATTCGCCCTCCGGAGTTTGGGGGAGCGGCTAGCTGAGGCTGCACTCCTGCACTCCCAAAGCAAATGGGCCGAAAGGTCACGGCTCGGCGACCCTCACAGCCATGCCTTATTTATTTAGCCTTTTACCTCGCCTGCCACTGGGACAGAGGGGAGAGAGAAGATCTTCATTCATGCTCATGGCGCTGTGCTACACATCTAACAATATAACGGTTATCCTGTTTCTCCTCGATGATCGATACTGAACTGGTTGTCTGCTTTAAGGCCTTTAACTGATTCCACTGTTGTAGTTAGTTTAGGGTGTTTTAATATTTCTACAATTGGAGACACCCAAGGCCAGAACATTTGGTGAGTCTTATCAAACTCGGGTGCAGTTCAGAAAACCGATCTCAGGTCCACAACAAATCGGTGATCGGGGTTGTCTTTGAGCGACCTTTAGACTGACTCAAAGGTGTCTGCAAACGTGTCCACACTACCATTTGAAAGGAAACTGCTCTATATGCTTTTAGGTAGCTGGACAACTCACAAACATTCTGAAATATCTGAATCTGCACTAATCAATATTTGCTTGTGGCATCGCTTAAGGGCTGGCAATGTCAGTTTGTCCGTTGGTTGGTGGTCCATCGCTTTGGTCCAGACTGAAATATCTCCGCAACTATCTAACTGTAGATTGCCATGAAATCTGGTACAAACATCCCTGGTGCCAAAAGGATGAATCCTAATTACTGCGGTGATCCATGACCTTTCCTCTAGCACCACCGGCAGCTCAAAGTTGTCAAACTGATGGATTGGCACAGAATTTGTTACAGACATTCATGTTCCCCAGAGGGTGAATTCTATTGACTCCACCATGAGGTTGACATTTGTGGTTCAGAGTGAAATGTCTCAACATGTTTTCATCTCTGATGAGGTCAAAATGTTCAATTTGCTCAGTACTTTAGTTTGTCTACCTAACAGACTCTAAAGTCTATATACTGTATATATTAACAATGGATCAAATTAATCAAAACTGTAATGTGAAACATGGTAACAAACCCGCAGAGAATTATCAGAGAATTAACGCTGCACTTTTTGTATCTGGACCAAATTTTCCAGGGTCTAAATGTTCGCCCAGATGATGTTCCACCCTGCCAAGAACAAAATTCAGAGGGAAGCAAGCTTGCAACTTTTGGGATAAATTGGTATTGGTTTCCAAAATCCCACATCATCAGTCACCCACAGCAGACCTGATAATCTCAGCTCGCTCCGTGTAAAGAGTGTCTGCTACCAGAAAGACGTAAAGCTGAGAGAGCTTTACTTTTAATCTCTCCCCTGTTTCATCTCGTCTCTGCATGTCCTTCTCTGCCTGTTTGGGTTTGTTGCATCAAGCTCTTTGATAGGTGCAAAGACCAACTATGTAATCACTCTGAACATCTTGGGAAGCTCTCAGGAAATAAGTGAAGACAGCGTTTCTGTCATTTGTAGCTGAGGATTCACAGATCTCTGTGTGTTTGTGTTGTAGGAGGGGGAGCATTTAACTCCATAAGGCTGGGTTTCTTTGTAAAATCACACTTGTCTAGTCAGCCTGCAACATGCTGCAGGGTTATACTGGCACTCTCTGCCCACATGAAATTCTGGTGTTGGGTATGGTCACTGGCAGCAAAACTTCTCCAACTCCAGCTGGTGATAACAAGTATCGCATCTACAATCTGAGTTATTTTGTGATGGCATGTTTGTTCCATTTTAGCACTTTGGCTGCTTTCCTTCAACCTGCCTTGTTGACTTTGTCCTAAATCATCGATTTTCTTCGTTTTCCACTATGCGTTTTGGCAACCACAGAGAACAGGATGAACTTGTTTTAATTCAGTTGGATGGTTGTAGCCTTGAGGAGAAGGCGAAACAGCGATGCAGCCATAAGAGCAAGAGATATTTCAATTCAAGAGAAACTTTGACTCACGTAAATGTCCTCTGGCTGCATAACAAGTGGTTTATTTTTGACCAGATATCTGCGTTTTTAGTACATTTAGGTGTACATTTTTGGTTAGGATTGAAATTCAAATTGTCTCCTAAAAAGCCTCAAAATCTACAGCCACGCTATGACCTCCTGGTGGCACAAGAGGAAAAGTCAGGGGATCATTGGGCTTAATCCTCTGGGGACCATGAACGTCTCTAAAAAATGTCTTAGTAATCCATCCAGTAGAACCAACATTAACCCACTCTTAAGGCTTTTCTTCTACACAGCAGGGCTTTGAGCAAAATGCTAACATGGGTTATGCTATGATGCTGATGTAATGTTTACCATGTAAACCAACTGTTAGCATGCTAACATTTGCTAATTAGCACGTAACACAAAGGGCAGCTTAGGCCGATGGGAGTGTCATTAGTTTTGCAGATATTTTCTCATAAACTAAAGTATTGTCGAATTAAAATTTTGACCTGATGATGGCGCTAGATAAAAGGTCAGGAGATCACCAAGGGCATTAGGATTCATCGTCTTGGGACCATGACTGTTGGTATATCATTTTTATGGCAGTGCATCCAACCAATAGTTGTGGTGGAATGTGGTGGACCAACCAATCGTCATTTCCATCCTTAAAGCCACGCCCCTAACACGTCAAAAAACTGAACAAACACTAGCATCACGAACCATTTGAGGCAAACGTTCTTTTTTTTTTTTTTTTTTTTTTTAAAGGTTTCTGAAGTTTCAAACGCTTAACTCTTTCTGCCATTTGGAGTCGCACCTTATAACTGAATACAGTATTTGAGCCCCTCAGGAGATGTCTGACATTGCTTTCCTCTCACCTCTGATATTCTCAATCCAATTTCTCCCCTCGCTCTCTGTTCTTAACACCTTCCTTTGCATCGCACTCATCCCTCCAACTCTGCTCTTCTCTCACCCGCACCCCTCCTTCAGGCCAATCTCTCCCTCAGCGTCCTTTCCCCGTCCATAGTCGGCTTCGTTTTTTTCTGCATCCCAGTCATCCCTTCCTCTATTTTCCCTCATCTTCATTTCTTCCCTTCTCTCTTTCTCTTTTCTCCGTCTCTCTCTTTCTTCGCCCTTGGTTCGTGGTGTAGGTCCGGCGAGGTGTAATTGGGTTGTGCTCTGTTAGAGAGCTGCCGGGTGAGGAGCTTTAATCTTTAGTCTCGCTCAAAATGTAAAGCCTAGGCTAGAGGCTCCTGGCCACAGCAGAGATTTCCCCCCCTTACCACACACGTTTGCATATTCGCCTTCCTTTATAACCACACAATGCATTAATACATATAGGGGATCATTCACTCCAAACACAAAGTACTACACACACAAACCACACGCAAATTTTCACAGTCACATTTACTTCATGAGCAGAGCCTGCTCTCTCACACTTTCCATTCAGTGTCAGTGGTTTCAAAAGAGTATAGTATGCTGACTCTGCCCACAGCAAGTAAAGTGCATTAGTGCTCTCCAGGTGGTGTGTTGACTAGATAATGAGCGTTGAGGTAATTGATTGGGGGTTGTAATTAGTGGTTAGCTGTCACTGATTAATCACAGTCCGCAACTTCCAGCGTTATCATGTCTGGGCTTCATGTTGTTTTGAGCATGTGTGTCTGCTTCACCAGGCAGAAATTGGGCTTTTATTCTGATCGTCTCGGTGCTTCCCGCTGACCTGACGTGGCCAACCAAACACACACAGACACACACACATACATGCGCACACTTTGCTCTTTGCTCTACTGTCCTTCTTCCCCCAAAATATTTCATTATCTATTTTGTCCTCGGTGCAGTTTCAGCTGTTTGTTTTATCTAATTTTCTCACTGACACCCTTCTGTCCCATCAGTCGGTCCCATTAAAAATATAACAAGTGTGCAGGCCGCGCTCAGGCCTCGAGGCCGTCCTATTGTCATTTTTGATTAGTGCTGGTTTGTCAAATTAGCCCTCTTTAATCTCACAATTAAATGATTTAATAAGTTTCGTGCTAGTATCAGATGTAACTTTTGTAAGTGACTCATTTGTATGCTGAAGCTTGTGAAATCATTTCTGTTAATGGGATAATTCCGGCGCTAATCAGCAAGTTTTTCCTCAGATGAGGTACTGCTGAGCTTCCTGCTACATCTCCAGATTACTGACAGATAGCCGCACTGAACGCTAATGTTACACGGAGCTTTAACAGAGAAAACGATTTGTGTGTGTTGGTGTGTGTGTGTGTGTGTGTGTCCACTTGCCTATACAGTAGCCTGGTCCTGTGGATGGGTGTCTGCTGATTGATAGTCAGGGTTAGTGCAGACTCGGCTGGCAGTGTCATGGAAACAGGCAGAAACCCACAATAGCATGACCTTCCGAAGTTTAGGCACGTATGTGTGAATGTGTGTGTGTGTGTTCATGCTTCTATCTTTGTGAGGACGAAGATGAGTTTTTAGACCAGGAAAGAGAAGACATTGTGGTCTGTCCTTTGCTCTTCAAAGAGCTGTTTAGTGTAAATGACACAGTAAAATGACAGATAAAGCATTTTTATGTGACGCACTTCCCAGCGGATGGAATGTGTGAGCAAAGTATAATTTCGAGAGAGATGTGATCAAAATTCCAGCCACTTAGAAGGCAACCACAGCACTTCTGGAGGTGTGTGGAAACCAAACACACACCAGTAGGTTTACTACTTGCTGAAAACTAGAAAACGATGCTGATGACAGTGAACCAAAACGTTAAAGTTGTCGGCCTTAAAACTAAAACGATGAGCTACAAAACATTAAAATACTTAGTGAAGTTGAGGGGAACTGCAGAGTTGCGGAATATTGGCAACCCTTTTCACATACACGTAGTCATTTGACCCCTTGTTAATTTACAAATGATGATAGAATATTATGATTTAAGCTTTGGTTTTACGGGTAAGGTTACGTCAAATGAAGGGTAAGGGTTTGGCAAAGAGTGAGGGGTTGGATTAGTGTTTGGTGCAAGGGAACACATGTCAATGAGGGCCCTCACAAGTATAGAGGTACAAGTGTGTGTGTGTGTGTGTGTGTGTGCGCGTGTACTCGAATGTGAGGAGAGAAGGGAGGGGGATAGAAAATCCCTCATTTCACCACTGTGCAGAGGAATGCCAGCATGATGTATGAGGTCACGTGTCCTTCAAGAAGCTTTGCTCTATCCACTTTTATCAGGCAAGCTGCTCACACACGCACACGCACACGCGCGCACACACACCTGAAAGGTCACTGTGAGGAATGTTGGTCCATCACTTTGGCTATTACCCTTCATTAGTTGTGAAATATCTCTGTCCAGCTGACTCTGTGAAACAGTCACTGCTTATGGGACGTTTCTTTCAGGACCTCATGAATTCTTCAAATGGCCGATTGCCCTCATCCACTCAAGTCCCTGACTCACCTCAGGTGAGCTGAAGTCATCACACATTCTCCTCACACCTGAGCGAGGTGAGTCCGTGTGTCAGTCCTCCTCGTCACGAGTGTGTAATAGTCACTCGCACACACTCCCGCCTGGTTAAGAATTCCATCAAAACCCCCAAAGCCGACGCTTTTTTTTGTTTATGTACTGCAATATTCCTTTCTTTATTTATGCTCAATTCAAAGTTTTCATTAAAATGCAAAGGATTTTTGCCTCTTTCACTTATTCTTCTTCAATCTGCCAATTTCCCCCCACTGCACTTGAGAATTATCTTGGCTTAGCGAGTTTGTCTTTCTCTGTTTCTTACTCATTCTCTCTCTCTGTCAGCGGCTCCTGGGGTCCGGTTATTTCTCATCCTGGGGAAATAGAAATATCTCTTCTGCAGTGGGCCAATTACTCACCCCGACTGTTTCTGTGAACTTTGCGTTTTACATCTCAGCATTACTTCAGATTGTAGATCTCCTTATAACCATCTGCAACAACACCGCCTGACCTTAGAGCTGATATTTCAATTTTTATCTCAGGAACATGATTAAGAGAGAATTATAACAATTAAATGACAATAAACAACCATCATATCACTCAGGAGTGGCATGGCGTGGGTGGTTTCTGTTTACTGATGATTTTATATGACAATAAATTGGATGCATGCACATGTTTTTTCTTTTTCTGGACACGGTACACTAGAGGTGATTTATATAAAGACACTGTTAATAAACTTTCTATGAAAAACATTATTAAAAGTGCTTCACAATAAACAAAAAGGGACACAAAATCATTACAATGGAGGCAACAGAATATGACCGCAAAACAAATAAAATACTTTTCTACCACGCAGGTGTGTGTTTGTGAAAGCTTTCCTCTCAATTCACCATGCATCCACGGCCAGTAATTTTGTGGGGTGCGTTTGATTTTTGTTTTTAAAGAGTGATCGTGACGTGTTAATGAGCCACACCATTATGAAATTAATGGTTCATTTTAGTGACTTAGTTCCTTAAGTCCCATTTATTTACTCTTTATTTGAGTAGCTTGTTCAAACGGACGACTCACACCTGTCCAGTACTGAGCCCGTGTAGCTGTCACGTGAGAGAAACTCTCACTGCGTTATCATCGTTGCGCATGCGCGGCCAAAATGAACAAATTACTCTCTGAGACGACTCGTTAGTACTAGTACATATCAAAAGAGTAGTTCAGTGAACGATACGATCGACACATCACTACATGAAAAGCAAAGTGAATAAATAAATGAATGAATTACAGTAGCTGCACAAAGGTGCGTGTGCAGTGATGGTGATAATAATCATCAATGTGCTGTCGCACCAGCTAATGACTTTGAGCATGATGCCTTGTACAATATGTAGCAGTGCTCCATTGCTGCTGATTTGGTGTGTGTAATTGCAGTCTGTCTAGAGTTTAAATAAATATTTCACCATAGTTTTAAGGTGTAAATTCTTGTGACTTTAAATTTATTGCGTTATTGTAAGTTTCTTTCAGTTCAGCTTTTGCATGCAAACTCTTCATTTCGTCTTCTACCTATTCCAAACACAACCCAACACACATGAATGCCTGTGCGCATACAGTAAGGATTTTCCCCCAGAAAAGCGAACAGCAGTGTGAAAGCTTTCATAAACTGCCCGCACAGTAAGTAGGTTGAACCACTCCTGCGCTGCGGCAATCAGTGAGTTGCATGTGCTGCTCCAGTGGGAATCCATTAATAAACAGCTGACGACATGACGCAGACTATAAACCAGAAACGGTGGGTTTGATCACAATGAAGGGCTTCACAAAGGGATCTTCAGAGACACGCGCTGCACACATGCAAACATGTGACGCATATCCGTGTTGTGCCTTTTAAAAGGAAATATTTTTGTTCAAACTGTGATGGACACTTAGATAGCCAGAAGTCTCTGATAGGCTGCTGCTGGCGGAGTTTAGAACAGCTGACATGGAGTCTGATGGGGATTCTCTGCTTTGTTCCAACTATTCTATCCTCCTCCTTTTGAGGAAAAGATGCACCTCAGATCTCCAATGGACAAACATCTGTTCAGCCTCTGAGGAAGTTCAGGTGGAGTGTGAAGTAAATCTTGTTTGTGTTGCATGTGCTGCTTTTTATGCACATAACTGAATAAATATTTCTGAATATTTAGACCTAATGAGAAGAAATATATAAATATATATATATATATATATATTATATCATAGATCATTGTATACATATGCATCATTATGGCCAGCTCTGCCTTTCGACTCCACCAGTTGACTGTGGTGTGTTAATGGTGTATAATTTGTTGTTCCAGGGCGGTGTACCAGTCAACTGAAAGAATACCATGAGGGATGATGATCCAGATGACAGGACATCAGGGTCAGTGAGTTCACCATTGACGCGTCACCTTTCCAACTATAACTTTAACTTGAAGTCCAACTTAGCAAATGTTCCACCAGGAACATTATGCCTCATGCCGACTGCTTATTTAGATTCGCTCAGTCAGCTGACTGAGGGCTGTCGCACGTTTCTCTCTCAGATATTCAGCTAATCATCTCTTTGCTGTCAATTTTCAACAATATGATCCTTCCTCCCATCAGTGCAGATCTTCAGCTGCGCCTTTCGTTTTACAAGTTGTAGAAGTGTGTGTCTTTGTGGTAAGTATATTCCGTCTGTTTCTCATGCAGCTTGAAAATGAATTGTATTTTAAGTAAAAACATGATTTAATTTAATTTTATAGTGTTACAATGTTTCATAATGTTTCCGTTCTTTACAACTGCCACTGAACTACAGTATTATAATCATTAAAATATTTGATAACAAGTATATTTCTATGCACCAGAGTAGTTATTGTATAGTACGTCATACTGATTCTGGACCTTTGAGGCTGAGACTGATATGGATATTTGGTTTAAAAAGTCCGAAAATGATATATCAGCCGGGAGTAATTTTCTAAACACATGACATAGACAACCTTGATTTGACCACTTAACTTTTTTCTTTTAAGAATTATGACCAAAATACTGAGCGAGTGGGACATTTCACAGTTGAAAAATGAAGCTGTCAGTGCCCTCTGGTAGACACTGTTTCTATATTACCACAAACCTATTCCTGTTAACGATTGACTGCATTTAGGGAGCGCTTCTATCTAAAGTGCTTTTTCCGTCACATCCACCCATTCACTGTCTTGCTCAAGAATACTTAAATATGTGAAACTGGGAATCGAACTGCCAACCCGGCAATTAATGGATGCCTCACTCTCTACCTGCCGAACCAAGTTCATCCAAAAGCTGTGTGTTGTACCATAGAAAGATGAACATGTCTGCCCAGTGTTTGTGTTCCTGAACTTCTTTGTAAATTGAGCAGAACTGACCTCTTCTTATTCCACTTTGCAAATACAAAGGAGTGAATGGATGTTTGTTTTTGTTTTTTTAACCATCCAGGCACGAACCAATTCTCAAACATCTGTCAAAACAAAGAGTTGTATATTTGCACACTGGACAAACTTTTATCAGCTTGTTAATGCGAATGTTTTATCAAAGCTTTGTACCAAATCTTTCAACACAGTTTCTGTGATCATTACGTGAGACGTCTTTGCTCTGAATGATTTACTGTTGGTCTGATCAGGTATGTTTTATTAGACTAAATGTAAACATTTTATTGCTTTGGATTTCGAAGTCCTTTGTCCTTTGGGCAGGGGTGGACGATATGAGACTGGCATAGGCTGGCCCTCTAGCCTTAAAGATATTGGTCCACACTGGGGGTCTTTAGTGATAGAGGTGGTAATAAAATAAAGATGAGACTGGGCCCATGATATTTACAGAAGGACAATGCGATTATGAGAGGACTGTTAGTTCTGCTATGAAGCTCTTGGTTTGTGATGAAAAGCAAAGGGAAGATATTAAACCTGAATCGTTTTGTAAAAGCCTGCCTTTTGCCGTCCAAACATGCCGGTGAGAGAACCTCGGTGTCATGTAAATAAAGAGAGAAAGGAAGAAGGAAGATTGCTTTAGAGAGTGGGGGGCTGAAAGATAAAAAGAGCAAAAAGGGCTGGAAAATGTGTCAGTGAAATATATAGAGAAGGTAAATGGAATCTTCTGAGAAATGAAGGATGAAGGACGGCATATTGAAGCCTGGGAGGGAGAATGTCGGGGCTGAGGTAAAGATAAAAGTGAGTGGGTGTGAGAACGGCAGTCAGAGGCTGAGGCCGCGCTCAGTATTCGGGACCGAGCAGAGGTTTGGGTTTGGCCAGTCAAAGGGCATTCAGCAGCCTCAGATCCACGGCTCCTAGAAAACTGTACTGATTCAATACTTTCAGTATCAACCAAACTGCCCTCGACCAGGCGCAGTCTGATCAAAATTACAGCCAGTCCTAATAAAAATCCATAAACATGAATGCGCTCTTGAATGTGGTTTTGTAATAAAAACATAAAAGATGATATTTTTAATATATCAAAATGTAGTATCTAACGGTTTATGCTCTGATAGCGTTTCAGAGCTGCAGTGATTTTAGTGCTTCTGCAGCCATAATGGGGATGTTGAACTGAATAGAGAGATTATGAAATATATTAAGAACCAGGAATGACAGTCGCATTATGTTTAATTCCGCTGTCCATTTTGATGCTAAATAGATGAACCCATGTGGTTCCAGCTTATCTTATTTCTTTTACGCAAATTAATAATTCAAATCTTCCACCATTTATACATATGCAGTATATGATCGAAAGTCATTTTCAGTTACATTTCTAACCAACTGAAATATAACCACATGTCAGGGCTGCGAAGATACCACACGCTTGGTCAGTACGGGGCTGCTTGCATTTTCGCTGATTCTGGTGTAGATTGTTGGAGACAGGTGGAAAAAAATGCCAGTTATATTCCCCAGTTAACGTCTACAGTAAGGCCACAGTCGCCGCTGCATGGATGGTCCCGTATTCAGTAATGAAGCAGGCAGAGCTTCACGGTGTTGCTCTTCGTACGACAAAGTAAATGAAAGAATGTAAACACAGATACAATGGTGGATGTAATTAAAGCGCGATACAGCCTGATCTCATACAAAGTAGTGTTGTGGTGGTGCCATCAACAGGAGAAATCAAAACTATTTCTGTTAACCCTTTGCCTCTACATGAATCCAGCTTTTTTTTAACCCCCAGTTAGCTCCCAAGGGGCTTGGTCACACCAAACCAAAATCAATACATTTCAACGGAATCGGCACGATTGGTGGATTTGCTTTTGAATTGCACGTGTACAGTGGCCAGATTCGCGCTGGTGGCCGTCTTGACAGTGCTGACCTTCTAAGTTCTATGTAACCCTGCTGTGCTGAATGCAAAGCAACACCAATCAACAAGTACCAACCAGCAGTTGTCACCAAACGTCTTCCTAAAGGCGTTTGAGTCATTTTCTGGTGGGAATGACGTGTCAAACACATGTGTGAACGAGTAACGTTACTTATGGCTGCATTGCGTTTAGCAGCGGTGCAGAGCCATGTGTTGCCTGCCATGACAAGTCAAAATGTCCGCTGTGAAAAAGGTCACGTAGAAAGCCTCCGTTTAGCAGATTATTTGAGTTACAGCAGCTGTTTACACAGAAGACATTTTGACACGCCACCATAGAAGCACAGGTGCAAATGATGGCTGGATTCCATTTAGATGATTCAGTTTCAGGGTCCTGGTATTGTGCATGCTGGCTCGCTGTCACACTGCCATGGCTTACTGGGACATCACTGATGTTATTAGTAACACCTGTGCTTTTCCTACTATCACGCTTCAAAATGTCTACTGTGAAAAAGGCCCATCGTCAGCCAATCAGGGTCCATTATTGTGACTGTACTTCTACCACGAGTACTTTGAAGAACTCAGCCGTATTCAGCAAAGATCAGCTGTAGTTTCAGCTTAGCTACACTTACTGTGAGACATAATTAAGGCTGTTATTTTTATCTGAACCTCCATGTGTTTGAGAACACAACAGGAAAACTGAACAATATGGGACATGTGTACTCTGAAGGTTTTCCCTTACAGGTCCGGCCAATTCACAAAACGTCTAATAGAAAGTGTCCGTGGGTCAGCGAAAGTGTCTTGTTATAGTTTGGGGGTCTGTGTACCAGGCCACTTCCAGGGGCTTGAAGGTCACAGCGCTCTACCCGTGTTAAAAGCTATGCGGTCATTTCTGGCCTGCTAATAGAATTAGCAGGCCATCTGTTTTTCGTGCGGTGTGCCAGCCCGGAACCCCTGCTAATTATGTTATAATATCCCGTTCAACGGCAGTCGTCTTTTTAATATTCCCCCAGCAAACACTCCGGGGGCAGGCTCCAATAAAAGCAGGTGGCTGGAGACCGAGATGCAGAAACACAAACCCACATGCTCTGTTCTAATGAAATAACACTGTAGCTGAAAGTGTATATCTTACCCGGACTGGGAAATATGTTCAGAGGCTGAGCCATGTTGCCAGGCGACTGCTGCCTGGAATGGCGTGCATGTCTGTGGTGACAGACAGATGGAGGGAGGAAGGACGTGGTGAAGCCAAGAGGCTGGAATCACAGTCTCTGTAAGTCTCACTGTGTGTGTTTGTTTGTTTGGAAGAGATCATTGTTGTTGTTGCTTGGCTGTTGTCACTGCAACTATGATTGCAGTGTTTGCAGTGTCGCACTTTAGCACATCAGGGGAGGTGAGCAACATCGTCTAATAGTCTGGCCGGGTCCTCTCCTCAGTAAAATGCTATTAGCACTCTCTGCACAGCAAACATTGTTTACAACATATCTGCTATTACAGTTTAATTATTGGGATATTCTGGGGTGCCTGCGTGGCCCCTCTTATTTGCACTGTTGGTGGTTTGTAATCGGACCTTTTCATTTTTTCTTTACAAGGCCCGGCTTTGTTTTTCTGTTGTTTCCTCTGCGTGCCCTTGTGTTTGCAGATTGACCTTGCTCCAGACAAAGTGAGACAGAAACTCACCCGAGCGCTCACAGTGTGCCTCATTAAATTAGAGTACTGTCAGAGGGGAGTTGAAATAATGCAGCTACGCCCATTGTCTGTCCCTCTTTGTCATCTGAACGAGGCCCGTTATATGTTCCCTCACGCTGCCTCCCCTCTCTCACAGATGTAACTACTGATGCTTTTCACGGGGGGGGGGGGGGACGCCACACTTCCGCTCCTCAGCGTGACTCTGCTTATGAATGTCTCAGCAGCTTACCTTACAGGTGGATGCTCGTGTCATTTTATTATTTCATCACGCAACCATCTGGGTCTGGCAGAGGCTGCTGAGGAGACACAATACACATGTTCAATTAAATTAGGATTTACACAAGATTCAATATTGCACACGTAAACAGGTTTGCGTCTGGAAATGTGCAAACGTACATACGGAGGCAAACTCCCAACAATTACAGTGTAGTAGTTTCCGCTTTAAAAACCAAGGGGGAGGGTTTTGCAGGATGTGCAGTGCAAACTAAGCAAGTGCTTCCTGAAACACACTCTCCAAAGCATTCCACATTCATGATGATCAAACAACTAACTAGTTTTGTGTGTGGCCATAATGTCTAATAAGCCACAGCCTGTTACTATTTCCACTCTCCTTGTCTTTGACCTTTCATAGTGGTTGAATGAAACTACATGCTGCACCGAAATAGCTTTTGCTCTGTGTTATTCACACACGCTCACACGATCATGATATGGAGTCAACTTAAAGGAGGATGATTAGCAGTGGCATCCCTCTGATCTCACTTTTTTCTCATGCACCCTCCCCCTCGTAAACTCCAAATCGTAAGAAATTGCGGCGAGAGAACGAAGGCATTTTATCTTCTCGAGCATCCCGCTTGTTAAATGTGAACAAATTGCCCGCTGATTAACATGTCAGGAAACTGGCCACGGCGTGGGCCTACTGTAGCTGCTGCACAATGACGCTGCAAGAAGACAGAGATAAGGAAAAGAGAAAAGGGAGAATTAATATCCCTTTGAAACTGACAGCGGATGTGCCACATTACTATGCTGCTGCCGTATCTTTGTGTCTGACCAGTTGTGTTGATTGGGATTTCTCCCCCGAGGTAAAAGACCCTCTGACAGGATTCAAGGCTTTAGCCTACCGTCAGACGCCTGTCTGTAATTTATGATTACAGCACCAGCAGAAGGGGTGGCGGGGATTAATTCAATCCAACACACAAATCTGATTCCCTACATTTGCATATTAATGAGAAAAAATGTTGAGTGTTTTTGGCAGGTGGCAAAACAGAAGATGGTTAAAACTTTAAAATTTGGATATTTACTGCTCTTGTGTCTGGCGAGTTGAGGTCAGTGTCTGGTTTTGCATGTATTTGCATATATTTACATCGAAATTATGTGATATACTTGAATATATTCCAATGGCTTTCTGTCTCTTTCCCTGCCACTGTCTCCCGTTCAATTATTACCGGTTATATCCCGATCGCTCATTTGTAAGATTCAGACAGCTAGCGTATGTTTAATTGTTACTACTGTCCCTGGCCAAGGAAACTGAGGAACAGTTTCTCTATTCATTTGGTTACAGAAATTACCCTTGAATTCCAAACTGTGACCAATATGACCAATGAACTCCTTTTATCTGTATTTTTGTCACTGTAAATGTAAAACGGGACCCAACAGAAAACAGCAGTATTTTGACTACTGAGCAGTGGTAGAAGACGTGTTCAGATCATCAGTGTATTACATTGTCGCTACATTAAGTGAAGTGATAATACACAGCAAATGCTCTGATGTACAAAAATGATGGACAAAGTATAGAGACAAAGAAAGCCGTGATGCAAATGTTTTATATAATTTTCATTGCTGAGCCCATTATTGTCATGTCAGAGATTATTATCTTACCACGGGCAGCTATATGTTTATCTGGCAATTTAGAAGCATCAGTAGTATTGCTACGGATACTTACGCAGTTAAATACGCCTTCAGAATTAATTTAGTTGTTAAATTGTTGAGCAGAACAATTTTGGTGGTAAACTGCTTGAACCTCCCACTGACCTACCAGCCGTCCTGTCACTGCAGACTCATCATCATTGTTCAAACTCACAAAAGTGAATTTAAATTCCAGTGGGGATCTCGATATTTCCAAAGACACCAAATACAGCCAGGCGGAATTTTGGGAAGTGTTGCATTAAAATGCATCGCATTTAGCATGTGGTGCAAAGAAGTGTGACTTCTTAACGTTGTAGGTGGTCCGGTTGGCGCTGATTTAAACACTCAACGTAATGTTAGGGGGTTTTATTTATAGAAATGCACCCAATTTTGTGAGTTTCCTGCAAAGTGCAGCAGTCATATAAATGTGGAGTGGCACACGATATCTCACATAAGGAACTACAAAAATACTACAAAATTGTACTAGTAATACTACAGTGCTTGACTTTATTGCCAGCTTCCTTATGATTGCTCACCGTTAAGCGACATGCTCGTAGCCACAGAAGCAGAAAACTTGTTAGTCATGAAGCTAACACTTTGCTCCTGTTGTCATCAGCTGTGGCTGCTAGCTTCACAGTACACACCTGCATCGCCTCCCTCGACCTGGCTGATCGCGCTACACTCCTTGGATCTAGCTTGCGTGATTTCTTGCAGTTGTGGCTGACTCGTGCAAAAAGACCCGTCGTTGCATCCCTCCAGAGTGGTAACATTCCTCTGCAGCAGCCTTGAGTGAAGCCGCCTCTTGGTCTCCGCTGCAGCCGTATGTGGTTGTGGTTTATGAGCCACGCGGCCAGCCTATTAAACCCGGCGCTCTTTTGTAAAGGTTGTCTGCCTCTTAAACGGTGTCATCTTTATTGATGTGTTTCTCTCTCAGCGCCCATCCTTTCATGTACAGAAATATGTGACATGGCCCTGGTTTAAATTCAGTTCTACAACATGAGCTATAGAGCTATAGCTTCAGAGCAGATAAAGTGTGTGTGTGGAGGGGCGGTGACTGTCCCAGCATGAAATGATACTGCAAATTAATGTCTTCCTTTCATAGATAGCTTCACAACCACACACTCGCACAAAGAAATACACACGGCGGTGGCTCCACATGCCACATCCCGCTTAGCCCTGACAATATAGCAGCTGTAAAAGTGGTCGCCTCTGTGATTGGACGCACAAATCACAGCGGGAGAGATGGGATGGAGAGCCGGGCAGGGCCACGGCAGAGGACAAGCTGTCATTCTTCTGCCGCGGGGAGAAGTCGTCACTCCTCTTCTGTAGCTTCCCTCCATGCATCAATGTCATTTTTCAGAGGCTCACTTCACTGCGTATGGCCATTCAGCTAGTCTTTATCTGCGAGAACGGCCATGTTGGTTTGCTCCAGCGTACTTATGATGCTAACCTGCCGTCTGGATCCCCTCTCTTATTTGGTTTTGCTTCCACATTATCTTTTATGCTCCCTTCGTGCGGAGTCACCTTTGACATCAATTTCACGTGGTTCATTGTGGGTGGCTTTTCAGAGCTGCGGTGCCAATATAAATGTAATACACTGAGTAATAACTCAGGTTTAAGTATTGATCCTCTGGGATTGCTAGACTGTGTTAAGTACTCCCGTCTCATCGGCTTCAATCTTTACATGACAGGCAGAGTGTGTGTCTGTGGTTATTTCTGCGGCGCTGCTGCACTGTGCTCGATCATGACCGCACACACACACGAACATCAAAGGGACTGTGTTTGCTGTGGAGGCGTGGATGAGTAGAGTCAGGGGATGGAGAAGCAGGCCTGATTAGCACTGTCCGTACCCTACCTCAGCGCCCCCACCCCTCCCCCTCCCCCTCCCCCCGTTCCCCAGAGCTGCTAATGACTGCTAATTGTGGCACTGCAGGGGAGAGATGCTAAAAAGAAAAAACGGATATCACCAGCCATGCCTGGCATCGCCACTGGCCGCCGGCTGGGAGGCTGGTGGCCCCTCATCTGTCAGCTCCATCTATCAGGAAGTTGAGTCAACTTTTGTGTCTTTGGGAAAGCAGCCTGAAAAACAATGTTTACATCAGTTACCACGGTTAAAGGGATAATCCACACTGAAACAGTTTACATTGCGCTTTCACAGTGATTTTGGCCAGGAGCAGTCGCACTCACAGGAAATCAAAGCACTGACCCTGAATTAAATTTGTGGACTATTAAATTAAATTTGAACACTCAAAATGAGTAATGCGACTGTAGGGTTTTCAGCTAATATCGCCATCTAGAAAATGTTCTTACAGTGCAGTAAAATCTCCATGGCTGTGAGCAGTTGTTTCATAATTCAATTAAGGGGCACCGCGCCATTTTTACACTCGCAGGTCAGTTCAGTGCTCCTCAGCCTGTGGAAACATCTACAATGCCTTCAGGGTTATGATGGCTTGGGTTTGAAACTTGCCTGCCTTACAAACTGGAGGTGTTGGGTTTGTAAGAAGTGGGCTAGGAACTAAAGGCTCAGGATATCTCGGCCTCTGCTGCTTCAGTTCTGACCCTTTTTGAATATGTCTCTCGTGACATTAAATCACTGGTGGACCCTTTTAAGGACTGATTGCTACAAATGGACTGTACAGTATTATAAATTAATTATAAAATTCAGTTAATTATTATTGACCTCTACTGGTGACCAGCAGGAATTGCAACATCAAACGATGTCATATACTGTACATCATGATATACGGCACCCTAAATACCCTAAGTATTCCTCCCTAAATTTCAGTCACCTGCAATTAATACAAACAACAAAATCTAATTATCATATATGAAAAAAATTAAACATTGAAGCAGGGAAGTGTCTAATGAAGAAATGATAAATGCCATGATGCATAATCCAATCATTATGGCTTGTTTTTTGGCACTGTTCTATATTCCTCTATGGATCTTTGAAGAGATGCAACTTTTGAAGCAATTTTTTATGACAAACATGTCACATAAAACGTAGAGGCACTTTAAGTAGTAATTCAAGGGTTTCTTGTGTATTTCAAACAAACCACTGATGCTGCTGCCAGGAAGTGAAAATGCATCCATATTTCCATTAAACAGCCGCCAGACAGACACTGAGTGTTTAGAGCAGCAAATATGGAAACTTCCAAGAGCTGGCTTCAGTTTGGTACAGTCTGTTTTATGTGTTTTTCAATTATCGCTAAAGAAAGAGTAAAATGACATTCATTTGTATGAAAATGACAAAGTACGTAGATTCATGTATTTTGGGGTTTGTCTTAGTCGTAATATGACGAGCGGTGTGGTGGGCAACTCTCTGGGTTTCTTTCAAAGACCATCATCAATATCTGTTCATTCCTCAGAGAAATTGGTGGAAATGGTGCCTGCGGTGATGTGTTTGGTGAGCGAAAGTGCTGTCATTCTGCGCTCTGTCAGGGCCGGAGATGTAGCGTGCACCCCCGACAGCTTCCAGCTCCCCGACACATTCTGATGATGTCTGCAGCTGAGATGTGATAAATTGTATACAATAATTCTGCGTTTACATTTTGAATTGCTGCTGGAGATGTCATTTCGACCGCCTCTGAGGTTGTGAACTTATTAAGCATCAGGCGGCCGTGCTGCGTTTGTTTTTAGGATTTCTGAGGTCACTAGAGATGTTACTTTACTTTTTGACAATCAGTCGTTTATGTGCAACATCATCTTCCAGTCAGTGTTGAACTCTTTGATAAATGAAAATATAAAAGTGCCAAGCCGCCAGCAACAAACAAACAAATAGGCTCTTTTTTGTGCAGAAACGGTGATCTCAGGCTCCAGGGACTGCAGAGAAAGCGTTTCTAACTTTCAACTCAAGCGTAGGTTGATGGGCGAGTTGCCCTCTGCGTAAATCCACTGTTAAGCTCTGTCCACCTTCAGTCCCAGCACCGCCTCGCCTGCTCAATCTCTTATTCTCACCTTCACTAGTCCTTTTAGTCTGTTTCCTTGTGTTTGGCTCGGAGGAAGCCACAGCTGAGCAGGACAAAAGTAGAACGTAGCTGTGACAGACAAGCAGGGAGGGATATATATTTTCTATATCCTTAGGCATCCGCGCTGCATTTTCCTGAAGTGTCAATTATAATGCCATGTGGATGAGAGATCAGAAGCCTGTATGCACTGACGTGATACATTTCTTTTGCCAAGTCTGTGGCGTATTTCATTTGGAATGGGATTTGGCAGAGGGGAGAAAGAAATGTTCAGATGAAGTGCCTGACCTGTTTCTTTGTCCTGTGATAGCTCTCCTATATCGCTCCATCTTTCATTTCAGCAAAGAAATTTCCCTCTTGTTTCAAACCCAATTTTTTCCAAAACTCCATGCGTCAGCAGCAGCAGCAGCCCCTGCATCCGCCTAGTCGCAAGCACAGTGTCCAATTAAACTCTCATGCCCATGCAGAAAAGAGTCATTTCTTTCTCTTTCCCTCCCTCACTCCTTCACCCACTCAATCCATTATTAATATTATTTCCTCCCGTTCTCAATTACCTTTCTCTTTCTCAATTACCCTGCCTTGTTAGAAAAACGGACATGCCTGAGCACAATATGAAATACTAATTAAAGCCAAAATGCAGAACACAAATTTAGGTCTCACATCAGCTGCTTTTTTTTTTTCATCTTTTCGCCGTTTTCTTTCCAAAGCGTCTGCTCCGTCTCCCGCCGCCTCCTCTCGCTCTCCCTGCGGCAGATGGCTTCGGTCAAAGGTGGACAGGTAACAGACGACCCTGTAACTCCCCCCAGGCCACCTGAGCCCTGCCCTGCCTGTCCCCCCTGCATCCCCCTCCTTGTCCCGCTACCAACCTCCTCGCCCAGCCCTTTGAACACCTCCAGCCCGTTCTGCTCCGCCATCAGCCCCAGTGCACCACCTTCCAAACTGTCCCCGCTCCTCAGCATCCCCCCTCCCCTCCCTTTCCTCTCCTCTGGGCTGTATCTGGTTGACCAGCTCCCCCTCCTCCTCCCCCCCAGTGGTGCAGGCCTTCTGGACGGAGCAGATGGTAAGAGAGGGCCAGGAGGAGACGTCCTCTAACCTGGGAGCCCAGCCAGACCTGGCCCACAGCGAATGCCTGATGCCTGCCTAATAGACCTGGACTGGGCTTGTAAGAAATCGTCTCGCTCGTGTGTGTTTCATGAAGCCAACATTACTGCTGATTCAATTGACTGTGTGTTATTGGAATATGTGTTATTTAAACCTCAGAGTTTGGCTGTAAGGATCAGCCAGAAGACTTTGTGAGTCCAAAACAGGGATTCCCAAACGGGGAACCTCTGCCTCCGGGGAAGTGGTGGAAAGTAACTAAGTACTTTAACTCAAGTACTGTACATAAGTACAATTTTGACATACTTTACTTATTTTAGTATTTCCATTTTTTACTCTTACTCCACTACAGCTCAGCTTTAATTACTTTTGCAGATAAGGATTATTAATACCAAATATAACCAACCAATACATTAATGATGTATTATTATCGGTCAAGATAAAATAGGATGGTGTTCCTTTAATTCTTTTGAGCAGTGTATATTTTTTGTCACTATAAGTAATAACCTACCTCTAACCGATATAAATCAGTTGTAACACATTAAAACCAACTGATGTGATTGGAGACCATGAAAACTTGTTAGCAGGCGAGCAAAGACGATCACTGAACGTCCAAATTCTGCTACTTCAGGCATCAGTATGAACGCAAACGTGACCTAAAGGAAAAAATGACAGGCCATTCCAGGATCACTTTATCTTGTATTAAAAATATTGTAACAATGTTTGGCTTTATGGGAAAAAGAAATTCATTTTAAAATCAATTAAACTTAACACATTTCTAACATGACCGGTCGTGTTGATGTCGAATCAATCAATGTAGCATATATGGGTTATACATATTGATGTTTTTACTGTAATGTGACTTATTAAAGGTTGAAACGTTTTTTAATTTGGTATTTGGCCTTTCTTGTGTTGATGTGTGTGTGTGTGTGTGTGTGTGTGTGTGTGTGTGTGTGTGTGTGTGTTGGATTGCAGTTTCATGTAATTAGGAAACATCTAAACAGTTTCTATGGTAACATGCACATCCCTGGACTGAGGTTGAAGATGCACGGCGCTCCTCCAGTCGCTGAGGTCGTAGACTGGTGGTGTTTTGATGTTTAATGGGTGGTGGTGGGTCTGTGCCGAGTTCAGAGACAAACTTTGAACTCAAACCTCATGCAGCTACAGAATTTGTTTTTGGATGTTTTGTAAGATACAAACCCAATCTACATGTGTAGGTGAGTTTGATCCCTCTCCGTGCACAATATGATGGATGTGTTGGATTGAGAAATATATTGAGTTTGAAAATACACATGTCCCGGAGGAGAGGCATTTTCCACTGTAGCTGGCAGAGAATAAATGTCTCTATCAAATCTACCTGCGAGAGTTTCCCGATCCCGATAAGCCTTACATCTGTCTGTCTGCTCTCGAAGACCCAAAGCTTGTGGTTTCAGGGCACCTTCGCTGTAAAGAGGCAGAGATTCTGTCTGTAATATGAAGCAGAGAAACACTCCCCGCTCACTGTTTTATGACTATTCCGTGAAATTCGTTTAAAATTCATTAATACCACGGGGACAAATTCAATGAGCTCAGCCCAAGTTCTCGCATTTGCCCAGCGAGTCCAAACGGATTGTTGTTCTCCCCAGACGCTGCTCCTCTCCAATCTCTTCCTGTTATTAAATATTCAAATCTCCACCACAATCACTCTGTTTCGCAAACACTCGGGGGACCTCACCAAGACTATTAAAGCAGAGATGATTGCAATGGTTTGTTTTAGTTTTGTTCCTTGATATGGCTGACATGCTAATTGCTAGAGGATTGGTAGGAAATATTCCCATCACCTGACTGGATGTAACGCTTCCATCTGCAAGGTTTTCCTCCTCTTCCTCTTGTTTTCTTTTCTTCTTCTCTCATGTTTGCTTGTAATGTAGTATTACACAATATGCACACACACACTCTCAAAATGTATTTCGCACTCCCACACCCTTCCTCCTCTGATCTTTTATTCTCGGGTCCTCATAAATGATATGTAAGGGACATTGAATCTATCTTCTATTTCCCTGTTTTACATCATTTATCGTCTCCGTCCGAGTCTTCTGCTATTAGCTTGTTTCCCGTCTGATCTCCAGTGTCGTGCCGTTTTCTAATAAGCGGCATGGTAATTTCTGTGTGTTATTAATGGTGGCAAACACCAGCATCCGAGGAGCTCCAGCTGTGCAGAGGACAGGCAACTTGAGCCCCCCCCCCCCAATGCTCGACGCGCAGTCCGCCACCCCCGCCGCCGCCTGGGGAGCGCGCCTGCCTGCCCTGGGGGTGATGCTAATGGGAGATTTTAACTCCCTCCTTCCTCCGTTCCTCGCCTCCTCTCCCACTGGTGCTGCGGATATGAGCCTAGAGCAAACACAGGGCACTCTCATTAAGGGACTAGTGCTGGTATTAAATTCGCTGTTATTAGAGAGCCCTGCTTTCATTTCACTGGCACAGCAAACCACAGACACCCACAGGAGACTCAGGGTGAGGACTAGATTACACTCATACACTCAGATGGCTCGTGGTGAGTGTGCGCTTGGTGTTCGTGTGTTTTGGGCCTCAGCTATAAAGGGTGTTGAGAAAAATGGTAGCTGCAGTCGCTGCATCCTTTTGTGTAAGTGCCAATTGCATGAGGAGACCCCAGTTTAAAAATAATGGACTGTAATGTGACTGGGCAGAGGGCGGTGCTTTAATGGCAGGGTTCCCTGCTGTGTTTTGGCCATGCATCATTGGCTCTCTGGCAGGGAGGGGAGTCATTTTTCACATTACTGCTCACCCCCTGCCTGACATGTCAAAGATGGACAAAATCAATATACACACAGCAACAAAGACCTGGGCACCACAAAATCAATGCCACTTACTTGATCAAAGACTGTTCCCACAAGCCAGAGCAGAATGTGCACGAATGCCTTTCCAGTGTAAACCTGCAGGTTTGCATCCAGAACTCCTGTATCTGGAATAAGCGCCCTCCGTGACGCCCTCGCCCCCCGTCCCTCTGCCTGCCGATACTGCTCATGTCAGCAGCCCCTCAGGGCGCGACGTGCTGAGTGACGGGAGCGAGCCAAAGTGACTGTGACAAGTGAACTCGCATCAAATTCCCTGACAGTTACCTCAACAACCTTCTCTGATACTGCCATGTCACACACACAAGGAGATTACTGAATGGATTTAGTGAATGTGAAATGTGAGTGAAAGCTCCATGATACAAGAATTTTTTTTTATTATTTTTGGTCCTTCCCTCCACGGAGCCAAAGGAGCCTGCCTATGTGATATGCTGCTATCTGGCGTAGGCACTCTTGGCCGGCTCCACTCAGGAAGAAGACAGGTGGCAAAGAGGAGAAAGCAAGGCAGAGCAAGTGCGAGCTGCGAACACGCCGCAGGTGTCCTGGTCGCCTGCAATGGCAAGAGCCTGAAAGAAACTGTTCTTACGCACCTTCAAAAGACTCACAAGAAAACATAATTATATTAGAGAGGTGCTGCAGGAGGATCCCATTTGACTCTGTGTATTTGTTGGGGTGTTTGTGATTGTAGCAGGCAGTCAGTTTTTCATGGCGGCAGGCGTCTCTGTTGGTGCTGTAAAGCACAGCGGTGTGTTCAGCTGTGACTGGGACTCATTAGGGGAAGAGAGTGTCCGTCATGGTGCCTGGCTGTCTGTGTGCTGGTCATCCAGCGGGGGGACTGGGGATATATGGGCGGTGGAGGAGGAAGGAATGGCCCAGTTGAGCCTCCCTCTTCATCCAGCCCGCTCCATCCTCTCCCTTCCTCTCTTACTCATTTGCCCTGCTGCTGCTCTCTCCTCCATCCTCTTCTCCTTCATGTCTTCCATCTCTCAGCGGGGGTTCATTTCTTATGATTCACTGCAGCCCATTATCAGCCAACCTCCATCCCCCAGCCAGCCTCTCAACAGCAAGACAAAACCTCTCGATCAAAGCCCCAAGAGGCCAGGCAGCTTGATTGATGCTTATCAAAGAATCCATTGTTGTTGACCTGTGCAGCCAATCCCAGTCATCGTGTGCTGCTGCCGCCGTTATTGCAAGTCTCACATTATATTGTACCGGTGTGTTGTTAGCCAGGCATTGTTTCTGCTCCATTCCTAACAATCTCCAGTAATAAAAGATGGTTCCAGGTATGGCAGACAACCATGACAGGTTTAGCTGACATTCCCTCACTTATACCTCAGTAAAGTTTCAAATCCTCCATGATGGGCCCTGGAGCCAGCAGACCTACCGAAGCCATAAAAATCACCACTGGCATGAAAACAACATCACAATCAGAACAGGCTGAACACCTCGTGTAATTGTTTTTTTTTTTAAACTTGTACATGGGGCAGCCTGTAAATAAGATTTTCAAGTCAATAAATTCACAATGCAGAAAGATGTGAAATGTAACAGGCTCCATTAGAGCCCAAAACGCAGCCAGAGTTGGCTTAGAGTGCCAGCTACGCAGCATGTTTCAGGCTTGAAGCTCTTCCTCAGACAGCTGCAAGACTTTTATGCTGCTGCGTCGCTAGAAACCAAATAAAAGAGAAAATGATATAGCTATTATGTCATGACAAGGCATGCATGTTTAAGGCAGTACTGGGATGATTCCATTAGAGCAGGCCTGAAGTTACTCTTGAGGACACAGAGGTCATGTTTTGTGTAATCTTTTTGGGACATTTGAGGGGTTTATAATGACACATCCTACAATTACATACATTTTACACGTTTGGCATTTTTAAAACGGTTTCTGATTTTGTTGTAAGGCTAAACCCCTAATAAATTACATTAAAATTAAAGGAATTTAGGAATTTAGTGTTCTCCATCATAATTGCATACCTGGCAGCAGACCATAATGTGGGAAGATTAGACTTGCAGAAAGCATACTTTCAGAAACTAACAGTTACATAAATAAATGAGTTGGATTACATTCAATCCATTGAACGAAGTCTAACAAGGCAGCCGTGTTAAAATCCATTTAGCCTCCAAGAGTAAGAAGTGGCGTTCAGAACTGCACCTGTTCTAGCGGGTGTGTTTCTGCATTATTTGAACATTTTTATGTTTTTAATTGTGCGTTCTCTCATGTTGCTGACCTGTGACAAATATACACAAACGGTGGAAACTGTTTTGTCTTTTCTTCATAATATTTGATATGGATATGGATATATGGAAATCAAACCGGTCGTCCCAAGGAAATGACACTGAAAATGTGTGTTCAAGTGGAGCAAATGTGTTTGTCCATGGAGCAAAGGAGCCAATAGCATGATGTTGTTACAGAGACCACAGGGGGTCTGGACGGGTCTGCTCAGTTCTTGTTCCCAAACCCTAACCAAGTCATTTAAGTGCTTAAAGCTAACCAAACGTTGTCTATGTGCAATTGTTATTTTGCTTTGCAAGGCTCTTACACGTAATCTCGTCCTGCTGATAGAGCTGTCAAATCACAATGTCCATAACTGCCCTCAGGAATGACTTCCATGTCATGTGTTTTGTCATTTAATGTGGAAATCAGTCGACTAATCCAGTTCACACAACAAAAAGTGTTCTTTGTTCAAATTTGACCTATGATCTTTGTGAACATCTGCCCTGCTTCCCATCGTTCCTGTCACTCTCTGGACGTTATACTGATGCAGCAAAACTCATCCCTTTTACCCGTCGCCCTGTTTGGCCACTCATCAATTTATCCTCTCCATTCCACTTGTCATTTTATGGTTTCTCCACCCAGAAATCTGTCCTCCCTTTTATCCATCCATCTATCCTCCCTCCATCGAGGGAATATGAGAGTTTGCCTCAGAGCCGCAGCTCTCAGACCAGCAGGAACAGAGCTGTGTCAGTGTCAGATCTCCACTCATGTGTGGAGCAGCTCAGACATGAGCTCAATCTATCCCAGCACCCCGATTCTCTTGCTTTCCCTGTTTCTTTTTCTGGTCCTCCCCTCCCCACCCCACTCCGTGTCTCCCACCTAGTCGTCTTTTTCATCTGCTGTCTGTCCCTGAGGGAGATTTCCTCCTCTTCACAGGCCGGGACTGATACTTCATTTCCAGATCACTGTGGCTCACAGTTGTTCCAACACTCTTCTCTGTCTCGTTCTCTCTTCCTTCAGTGTACTGAGAGACAAACACAACAGAGGGAGGCTGAAACACAATGGGCATGTTGACATATAAGAGGGAGTGGCGTCTGAGAGGCCGAGGCCTATGTGGCGCTCAAATGAGAAAAGGACATCACTCATTACCAACCTCAAATTGCCTCGCTCTCATCTCTGACCTTCGCTTAACAGCCTCCCTCGGGCAATTCATCGGCCATTCTCACACATAAAAAACAAGTGTTTACACAGCAACACGTAAACACACACCGATATAAATGTATTGTTATGTAACCCTGGCCAGTGCATGAGTGTGTTACTGACACAAATCTGTTAACGCACATTACAAAGACCAAGCAGCCGTTTATATGTCGTGCCCTCTGGACGCGACCCTGTCTCCATGGCTACGGGAACACGATGACCAGGTGAAAAGCTAAACAATAATGGCTACCCTGGAGGAAGAGTGATTGATCAGCCGAACTGTGGATGTTCCTGGGTGCCCGTGGCGTCATCTGGCTGACATTTCACCTCTCGGGCAGCGGTGAGCGGGCCCTCCACCAGCTTCAGAGGTTTCCTTCCTCTCTCTACCTTCTGTCAGATTGCCCTGTGGAAACGGCCCTGCTCGTATAACTTCATTACTTTTTAATGCAGCCGTAATTACTCCAGCATGTTGTAATTGGACGGAGATATGAGAACAATAAAGGATGTCAGGACAGAGAACAGGATTTTAATTGTGGGTTAATGATATTTATTTTGCGTCGTGCTCTTTTTTTTTTCTCAGTCGTGGCTCAGTCGGATGGGCTCGCCGGGTGTTGGATCTCCGGGGAGAGCGAAGGGTGCTTATTTCTCTCCCGGTGAGGCGAGGACATGCTTTCTCCCCTCTGCTTTTGTCATAGACAGGCAGCACATTAACCTCGGATCCGATTAAGGGCTGTAACAGAGCCAGGTCGCGCAGTGGCCAAGCGGCCGGGCTCCTCTGGGCTCAGATTAGGCCTGACCCCTGACCGATGTGTCAGTAACAGATAATGAGCTTAGCTTTGTCAGCCCCTTTTGTCTCCCTGAGGGTCCACACAGCGGCCTCACCCTGCTGCGTCGGGCAGGGTGTAAACTCTGGGAGCAGTACAGGGGTTAATGCTCAGATAAGAATCATGTTGCTTTATCGGCTCTCACTCGAGGCTCTTCAGCGGAGAGCTGCCCTGGGAAAAAAACCCAGCTATTACTTTACCCACGGGGCACATACGGTGTGAAGATGCACTTAGGAATGATAGGAACACTATTCATAAAGTGGTCATTTTGTCTCATACAATTACATTAATTAATTTGTAACATGCGGCGTGTCAAACTAGCAGGATTTCATTAAAAACATAAATGTTTCTCACTGCATCTCAACATTTCCATAAACTACAAATTGAATCGACACTTGCTTGTTTCTTTCCTTCTTCGTGCTTCGTGATATCCGGCTCACGGCTACGTCTTCCTACTGGAGCGTAGTGGCATTTTCAAAATGATATTGATCGGCCCAGGAGGGGAGCTATAATTACAGATCAGAACAAGGTGACATATTTGTTACTGACTGGCCCACAGGGAGGCGGCCTCATTCTTAGGGGCCGTGTTTGCTTTTGTCTTGTGGTTGTTTTAGATGTCCATGGTGACGACTAAGCGACTAGAGTGGGGTAATGAAAGAGGGTTGCACATAGCAATTAATTATGAATGTCATTTAGTCTAATTACAGCCATAATTACAGAGGTTTTTGAACAAACACCATCTGATACTCAACTGAAGGTTAAAACTGGGCTGCAGTCAATCCTGGACTGATTTCCCCTTCGACATCAACATAAAACAGTCGCATCAATAACGTGTAGAAGGATTGACGATTGCACACCTGCAGCAAAGGTCAGAGGGATTGACAAAAGGCAAAAAAGACGAGGGGAGAAGAGGTGCGAGGGGAGTTTCACATCCTAATCAATTACTCTGCTCGGTCACCTGTGGTTTGCATATGCTGTTGATGAGGGGAGGATTATCAGGCAAAGAGAGAAGAGATGAGATGAGTGAAGCCGCTAGATTAATATCCTGCCACGGCAGCCCAGGGAGAGATTAATTTCCTCTTTACCACCATTTAAAACGAGGCGCATGCGTCGGGGTCGACGGTTGCTTTAATGGAGAGAAAGAGCGTGATCCGTTCTGCTGCATGCCGCGGTGGTTGATGGGTAGCACAGTGGATCTCACTGGTCCTGTGTAAACTTAGAGCAAGTCCGCCGACGCGCCTTTTGCCCTGTGCGTGCATTTGTGTGCGCGTGTGCATGTGATTGAGCAAAGGTGTGATTGATTGGGTCTCTGAGTGTCTGTGCCACCGCGGAGCAAAAGAAAGAACCCAAGAGTTGTGCAGGCATGTGAGAAGATTGAATTGTGTGCGAGGGTATGTGTGTGTGTGTGTGTGTGTGTGTGTGTGTGTGTGCACGTGTGTGGCGGCGTGACACGCTTCCTGAGATTTAATTTGATTAAATGCGAGTGCTGTCACTGTAACCAATGAGAAAGATGATCTTACTCCTGTTTCTGCGATATTAGACTGACAATTATGGCATTTTTTAGCTCGCACGCTCCCTGTCTTGTAAGATTTGGTGGAATAAGAGCAGAGAGGTCTGACGTTACTGGGAACCTAACTGGAGATGTAGGAAATGGACGACTGTATTGGACAATATAGGAGGGTCTCTTCATGCAGTTAGATGATGAGTGAATCTGTAAATTCATGTGGAATGTGGTATGTGGAAGTCAAACGTAAGATCAAAACTTAATTTACCTTTACTATAAGTCCCCCTATTTAGCATTCATAAGCAGCTTATAAGCCATTAATAAATGGTTTATAACACACAATAATGCAGTTTATTAATGTATTTACCAACTTCTCCGGTGTAAGTAGAGGCTAGTGTACAAACAAATAATGAATGACAATATAGTAAAACACACAAATGTGTCTTCATAGGAGAAGAACACTTAATAATGTCTTTAACCTTGCGTTATAAATATATTAAATGTTTTTATACTGCTCATAAATAACTAAATAGGGGGACTTAATGGTGAAATAATGATTCAATCTTTCAAAGCATTTATAAGTAGTTCATTAAAAGACCAGCCAATTAATGTGAAAGCAGTAGCAGGTTCCAATCTCATGTTTGGATTTTTGGTTTACATTTGGGTTACCTTTAAAACCCTTAATTTTCCCAGCGCGAGCCTCGCATCCGCTGGTCATCACGCCGTGTTTGTCCGAGTGTCAGCTCACCGTTCAAGTGCTCAGTCATTAGTTAGCTGCCATTATAAATCTTCCCCCTTATTAGAAACGCAGAAAGCTCAATAAGTGCAAATGCAGCCACTCACACACACTCTATCAAACCGTTGCCTTATTGATCGGCCTCTCTCCTCTCATTCACCTGGGCTCAGACGGATGGACCTCAGAGTGCCAGTCGGTCCTGTGAGTCAGATCCACATCTAGGCTCTGTCCCCCATATCTGCCTCCTTACAGTCCCTTCCTGCTGCGATGGCGCCGCTTAAATGTCAGAGTCAATGAGCTGGCCAGGCTATGCTCATCAGGACACTTTCTCCTCCGCATTTGTCACTATAATCTTATATCTCCAGCAACACACGCGCACACACACACACACACACACACACACACACTCCTCTTCCCTCCCCTCCAGATCCCTCTCCCTCCGCCCCCTGTGGCTCTCCGGGGGCCCGGGGTCATTTGCCCGCTTATAGGTTTAATTACTGTAAAGGCCTGTTAATTATTTAGTCTGCTCCAGGGGGGAGGGGGCATCATTGGCCTTCAGTTTGATCAGTGTGACTTTGACTTGTTGAGTGTAGAAGGCGGCCCACAGCTCAGTGAGAAGCACAGAAACACACTGTAAGAACACCCACTGATTGTTTGGTTCGTTTAAAGCAGGGATGCAACTAATGATTGTTGTCACTATTAAGTTAATTTTTTTTTTGATTAATCAGTTTAAGGAAAACTTAGGTCCCGTTTTACAGAATTTCTAGATTTCTATTGGTTATAACACAAAGTCACTGCTGACGTCTGGAAACATGGCGACATCACAAGAAAAGTAAAGAACATCAGGTCAAAGAGAGTTGGTCTGTTAACTGTGATGGATGTTTTTTAACAGGCCGTTTGGGTTACACATGTGATCTTCTGCTCATGTTTCTTGGCCTGGCTGATTCCTTTTTTGTTGTTTTTGCGATATTTGTGTACAAATTATTATTATTATTGCAGACAGGAAGTACAACAAAAAACTACAAAAATAAGACCCTGGTTGTATGAAATCCCACGTTGTCTCCTTAAAAGTAATTTGAGTAAGCTACTAATTTGAAAAATAAATACATTTTTGGAGAAAAATAAAAAAGAAATTGTATTAGCACAATTCAATAATATTTTTAATGAACATTTGTGACAATTTGCTAAAACAGTTAGTAGCAATGTAATTTAACTTGTGAAATAAATCCTACTTGAGAAATCCGCTAAAGGATGATTCATCCTTTTTATAGTTATGTTTTGGCACTTTGTGAAGGTTAGGGAAAGGCTGTGCTCTTGGTTAAATATTGAAAAAGTGTACAATGAAGTACAAGACAAGATGAGTTAACTTTATTAACATTTACCAGAAACCACAATATAACCACCTAACCAAACTCATGATGTAAAGTCCTGCGCTTTATACGCCCACCATCCACCCAAACCACGTCCTTACGACTCGTGTACGGTTAAAAAATGTCGCACTTCCTAATGAACAAAAAAGGTTACCAGGGAACATAACACTGTGGAGCATTTAACCCTCAGGAGTTGGCAGAGAACAAAACAGAGCTAAAAGGCGAGAGCTAAAATTCTCCAGGTGGCCAGAAACACGATGTTGCTCTGTAACAAATTTCACAAAAAATAAAAAAGCATTATTGCAGGTTTAAGGATGTAAGTGATATAAAACAGAGAAAGGGTAAAAAGGAAGTAAAGGAGTCCTTGGAGCAAGAGATATTTGCCATTTTTTGCTTCATAAATGATTTAATGAAGGAATGAAACAAGGAATCAATTAGCAAAATTGTTGCGGGTTAATTTTCCGTCAATGATCTAATTGAATAATAAAGTGATTGTTTCAGCACAAATACGATTAACATTTCCAGGACTCTCTTACTGTTTACAATTATCCTTTTCCTCCCTCCAGTCTGTGTGATTTTGTGATTCGGTTAACTGAGTCAGTATGCTTTGTGCCTTGTACTCAATAATGCTGTTGGCAGCAACAGTGAAATGTATGAACTGTACCTCACCAGGCTGTGAAGTGTTTTGATTGCTGCTGTCCCGGACTGCTCAGCCCCTGACCGGCTCCTCACCTCCATCTCCGGGGGGATAATGACACTAATGCCTGTAAGCGGCGCTCTGCCTTGATGCCAGCAAGGGAGGGGGAGGCGGGGGCGGGGGGGCGCACCAGGACTTTTAAACCAATTTCAAGACCGTCAATTAAGCTGCTGATTTGTGTTGGACAGAAATCACTCCGCCACTTCAACGCCCCCCTCCTCTCTCCGCGCGCACGCAACGCGGTTCCTCCTCCATCCCACAATGCTTGGGGGACTCAAAGAGCCATTGATTGGTTGAGCTGTTCGCCCCTCAGACAGATCGATAATCACTGTGTTCTCCCGGCGCTGTGCTGGAGGGGTAGACGCTCATTTGCCAGTTCCCATGGGAACTGCTCAGAGTCCCGCCGGACGTGACGCTTTCAAGACCTTGATTTTTCTTTCTCAAAGTTTCTGTTTTGGAAGTTTTACTAAATCAACCTTTGAGGACAGTTAATATTGTGTCAAACGATAAACGCTTTAATTGGCGGTGAAATTAGGACCAAAAATTGGTGCTCGTGTTAGAAGGTATCTTGGTTATTATTGGTTCTTTTTCTTAAGACAGATGATAGCGGTGTGTGTGTGTGTGTGTGTGTGTGTGTGTGTGTGCGTGCGCGCGTGGGGTACGGTAAAATAATGAATTTCTCTTGATTAAAAATTCTCCCAGAGAGCGAGTGCTGAAACCCTATTGATTTCCATTAAAAGTAATCAAACTTTTCATGGTACTAGATGGGTGTGGGGTTTTTTCTTTTTCTTTTTTCATTGTGAAAAACTATTTGACTTCTGCTTTTAAAATGACCACCAATCTACTGAGAAGAGTTTGAATCATCACATTCATCAATCAGCTCTCCCGTGCCTCGCTCCAATACCAGCTGTTAATAGTCTGACCCCTGAACTCTGAAAGTATTGGCTGGGTATCGCTGAAGCCATGAAAAAGCTCGAAGGTTTAGGGTCTGTATCTTCTGATTCATCCATCTCTAAGCCAATAGCTCTGAGTTGTCTCAGGCATGAATCTCCCCTCAGTACCAACCCTCAGTCTTTTGAACCATCAATCTCCCCTCTATTAGACTTGCACTGTCTGCTCCATTGCCATGTCTTCTCATTGGAGTTATGGGCCGAGGGGAGATGGGGGGAGGACTGTAGATGGATGATAGAGACATGCGTGGGAGGAGCGGTGTGGGCAGAGGTTAGAGCCGGCAGAGATATGCTTGGTATTTAGGCAGCGATACATGAGGAATGGCTGCATCTGTCACTTCCTGCCCTCCTGTCTCCACCCGGTGGTCCCCGCCGCTCTGTCCGTTCCTGCCGGTGGCTCGTAAAGAGTCTAGCCCGGGCCCTATGTGCAGGTCATAAAACCGAATTAAAATATTAAATCTGTCAGGGCCTGTCCTCGTAAATAAAGCCATATATTACTCCTCCATCTATAAAAGTGAAAAAGGGTTGAGGCATTTTACGAGGGGGAGAGGAGAAGGCCTATTTCAGGTCTGATCACAAGAAGCCACCTCGTCGCTGCCCCCACCTGTGGACTGAGCTAATTATTCACCCTGCAGAGTGATGGAGAGTAAGGAAGGATCGATGGAGAGTACAGGGTTGAGCTGCAGATAGTCGGACTATGTGACTGCTTTATTTTATCTGTATCAGGTGTAGACTTGGACTTTGAGACTTGGAGAGATGTATAAAAAATTGCTCCTAAAATCTACATGAAATATTTGTAAGTCTGCAGCACATTTTTCAGACCCAAGGTTCACTCTGTGGCAATTTGCTTTCTGGTAATCTGATTAATTGCAAACTTGTTTGGTAACATGATTAACGCACGATATAATCTGATTTGGTAAGAGCCTTAAGGTGACTCCTGCATCTTAAGCCTTTTTTTAGGCCCTGTCTATAGAAATAGAGGCACAGTATAGAGCTGTAAACTAAATGATATGACTTTACTGGGATGGAACTCGTCAAAGCTGGTGTTATTATTGACATTTCTTACCAAATGTCATGGGTTGAAAATTGGCTCAACATACCATTTACTGTTTTAAGTCAGCCCTGAACCTGCAAGGCCAATGCTGACATAGAGTCGACCGTTTTGGACCAGTCTAACTCATGAAATTTATATAAATAAAGACTCTCGTATGTTAGACAACAGACAGGTAGACTCGCTCTGATGATACCCAGCCACATAACAAAATGTAACCAGGGCACTGTGGGCAACAAAAAGTTACACTAGGCAAAATTACAGTACATGTTGGTCTCTTCAGATCCCCACTAGAGGGTTCTACTGTGCTTCAGCTCAGCCTCTGTGAATTCTGTCCACAGTTGACCTGCCTCCCCAGGCGGTCCAGTCCAGTGCTCCCTGAGATCAGAGCCATTAGCATTAGCAAGCTGTAGGGATGTTGGGATGGACGTCCACCTGCTACTGGGCAGCTGCTTCTGCCCGCTCAGCTAATTGGCTGGCAGGTGGCCGGGACAACGCAAGTGTGTCTCAGCCAGGAAGAAGGGGAGCGGGGACATCAAGTCTCCCGGTATCCTGGACCAAGGATGAAAAGGCTTCTGGGGAATGAAAACAAGTCATGCACACACACACACACACACACACACACACACATGCCTACGTTCTACTTCCAATTACAAACAAGCTGTAACACGCAGATACATGCACACTGATGTATACTCACACACGTCTTGCAGCATTTGCTCTCAGTACACACAAACCCAAAATAAACACATGCACGCGCACACTTTAACTCTATTTCCTGTTGTCACATACACAGCACACACAGTCACACATGCCGACACACAGTCTTTGAGCTTTACAAATAACCTTGGCACCAGCATGGTGCCTGCTTCGCCAGTCTGGTAGATGGATGGTCCTCGACGCAGGCTGGCACAGGCGTTTCATTATGTTCACCACCAATCCATAGGAACTGAGTGTTGGATATCTTCCCTGTATCTTCTTTCTCACTTGCTTCTGGCTTCCAGCTTACTCTACTGTACTGTACCTGTGTTGCTCTTTTTCTGCATTGTCAGTGAGCATCCTTTTCCTTTATCTATTGTCTTTTAGTCGCAGTTTTGTTTTCTCCTCTCCTCTCCTCTCCTCTCCTCTCCTCTCCTCTCCTCTCCTCTCCTCTCCTCTCCTCTCCTGGCTTAATTAGGATGTGGGGGAGCTGGTTGTCGGTTGAGTAAGCTCAGTATCAGATGATTAATTGCTGGAGGGGGGTACAGCAGCCCAGGGGCAGTATGGCCAGGGGAACACAAGGTTACAGGATGGTATAACTGTATGCTTCCCTTCCCTCGCTTTCTCTTTCTGTCTCCTTCAGCAACTTGCTCTCTTCCTCTATTCCCCTCTCGTTATCTCTGTTTCATTCACCCTCTCATTCTCCCCTCTCTCCTTGTTGATCTTTTGTAAAGTAAATTCCCCACGTTTCCTCGTCTGACCTACACATGTTTGCTGGGGCCGCCTCAGAGAGTGGGAACATCGCTGCACATATGTGTACCGTTAATTAAGATCAAGGGCCGAAGGCAGATGAACGGCAGCGCAAACCAGCTGTTCATCGCTGCAATGATCATTAGCACCATGTATTCATTAACAAGCCTGGTATTATGCGTTTCAGGTGGTCAAAATGCTCTGCCTCACACTGTCTCCCGCTGTGATTTTGCAGGAATTCTCGCCTCAAGACTGTGTTATGGTGGTCAGTGGTCCGCTGACCTTGGCCACAAGCTGGTTAAGAGTGTCAGGCTGTGGCTATGATTAGTTTGCAGATAGTGGACCTTGTCTTCGGTCGGCCAGAGGGCAGAAAATCTATTATGTGATTGGTTGGTTGGCACAGCGCTCTGTAGTGGCAGCATCAAACAGGAGCTGAGTCTAGACTCTAAATTTAGATTAATGGAAGAGTAGCTGGCTAAGTTTGTAATTAATAGCAGTGACCTGCAGGGGCTACACATATTACTAAAGCCTGCACAGAGCTGGACACCTCCCTGACCCACACACACCTCGCACACTCTGTCACAGGGAACGAAGACCTGATCTATTTTATCCTGGTCTCTTTTTATTTATGGCTTGTTTGACTTCACTGCTTCTCGCAAAATGTTGTTCGGCAGGCAGTGTGCGTTTGGTCTATTGTGCAGAGTCACAAAAATTCTGTAGCGTTTCAGACTGCGTCTGCGAATGGACGGCAGCCCACCTTGAACAAAGGATATACTGAGACAAAATGCTGCTTCAGCTCCCCGCGCGGAACTCATCTTCGACCATTTTGTTTGTACCTGAAAGCACCTTTTCCGACACCATTCTCTGGCTACGACTGTATTTTCAGCTGGATTCCACTCTTGTGACCCTTCCTTTTCGTTATTTTCACTTTCTCTCCCTCCCCGCATGATGCCGGCTTTCTCTCCCTCCATCATATCGAGCTGTCCATCAGTGTGGGGCCTCTTGTCTCTTGGTCTTTGATGGATGGGGAACACGTAGGAGGAGCAGCCGTCCTTAATAGACACGGCGGATTGAAACGCTGGGGAAGTAAATGTTAAGGGCCTCATAAAACATCCACTTCCCCACCCTCGTCCTACACTGCCCTCCTCCACATCACCCACACACCTCCCTCTCTCAATCTCCTCCCACACACCACCACTGACTTCTCAGTCGCCTGCAAGTGTTTCTGTTTGTGACTGTGCCTTTCTTAGGACTCACATATCTTCGTACAGAGGTGTGTGGGCATTTGCATTTGTGTTTGGGCTGACGTTATTGCATTTATGTGCATCAGGTGTAACCCTTCCGCATCCCTCCTGTGGCGTGATAATGGTGGTGGATAGAGTCACAGGAGAGAGGACCACCTTTCACCCCAATCAGATGTCTGAGAGCCGTAGATCAGGTGGTATGGCAGTTCCCAGCACCGACGCGTCACTGCGTGTATATTCAGTGACCGTGTCGGCCCTTTGCCCCTGACCTCGGCTAAGCGTCAGCTCCTACTGGGTTGTCGAGATGTAGGGGATTAAGAAGACATTGGTAAAGCTGATTTATTTCCTCAAGCCCCAGGCAGAGACAGAGCAACCATGTTAAAGAGCCTCCATCAATAAGCCTGTGCCCCGGCTACCGTGTTTGCGAGAGGCGGTAAGGTCAGCTTTTAAAGTTATGGCTGCAGGGTGATAGCCATACCACTGAATAACTCAATTCCCCCCAAGGTGGAAGGGTCAAGAGGCGTCAAGGACAGTGGCGAGGCGGGGGTGGGAGGAAAGTGAATTTAGCAGGAGAAGGGAGAGTTGCTGTTTCATCTGGAGCATTGACCCTGGTCATAATTCCAATTGCCTGACTTGTTTGATGCAGAAAGAAATCCCTCAGTGTGAAAGGAATTGCCTTACCCCTGCAGCTTCATTGTGTGTGTGTGTGTGTGTGTGTGTGTGTGGAGGAGGGGCTTCGACTATGATTCAGATCTTCAAAAACGGACCCTGAATTGAAAATCTTGCCGTAGAACATATCTGAGGCAGTATTATATGTATGTGTCTGAAAAGACAACGTGAAGCCAATACCAGGACTCTGCAGATTCAGCCATTAATCATCATAATGCAGGAGGCATCCAGCGATGAATTAGAATCCCCTGGCCCATGCAACCTCAATAATCCAATTATTTAAAAGCCAAAATAGAAGTAACAGTAGTATGCTAAAATCTTTAAGGTGAAGGTCGACGCATTACAGCATAGTAAGGCAAATGGCATCAGCTCCCCGGCGCGCTGTTATTCCCCAATGGCAGTATTTCATAGCTAAACGTCAAGACTTGCACAGCAAGGTCTAGTTGGGTGGGGTCATGTTTGGTCGTATAGTACGTTATAAAATCACGAGACATTCGGAGGATTTTAGGACTCGCCTACTGAGTTGGGTTAGAGTTGTAATCCTGTGTCTTACAGTAAGATGGGGTCTGAGACAGGCGGCAAAGCCGGCGTTGTGCTACAGGTAATGAGCAGGAAAATATTTGCTGAATAGAGAAATCGTCACTGAAATGAGCAGGGTGTCAGCACATTATACAGAACACTCTTTGAGAATAGAGGCAATTGGGAAAACAGCCACAGCTGTGAAATAATGTGTGTTCAGGTGGAGGATACAACATGCATGCTGGGGTTTAAAATGTCTGAACACGTTTGGTCGCAGTATCTTTGTGTTCATCCATTACTCTCTAACTATAACTACAGTCTTTTTATACCTTTGAATCTTCTGAAGTTCTGTATTTTAGTAAAGGTTTGATGCACTGTACATGTGCTTTGTATATCTTTGTGCTTTTTTTCTCTGTATTTCACTTCATCTAATGCATCTGAGAGCTGCAGTTGCATAGTTACACAGACACGACTCCAAATGAACGCGTCTGTTGTCCGGTGTGTGTAAGTAAGCCACTGTTTGCTAATGTTCCTAACGTGGCCAAACAATCCATTAATGTAGGTTTAAGTAGAATTTGGAACACAGGACTCTTCTCTCACTCGTGCTTGAATATTTTCACATTTTGGTTCAGCTTCTTTTGCTTAAGTAAAGGTTCCAAATCCTTCTCCTACCACTATTTTCAGATCTGTCACCTTGGAGGAGCTGCAGGTTGGCCAGTATTTTAGACATTCCAGCACCACATGTGAAATAATTAATCAACACCCGGCTGTGATCCTCTTATAATTTACTAAAATGTCAGAGCGCGACTTACTGCCTGACCATCCATTGTCATTGAGAGGTCACATTAAAGTCTAGTCTTCCAATTACCTTCCAGCAATGATTCTGCTCTCCATCGCGGCTTTCTCCTTTTACTGAGTTGTAAACTGGAAAGCCTGGCCATCGATTTCGCTTCATTCGGAGCAATAAAAGCAGGTCTTTGCAGCAAGAAGTTTATTCAGACATTTTACAGAGGCACCATGGCCGGACTTTTCCATTTCATATGGAGAAACTCTGATAGCGTTTGTTGCTACATCTTTGGAGAAACACACCTGAGGTGAACCAAGTGTTTGTCCATCGACTGCATTTTAGTGTTATAAAGGGTAGCTTTGCGTCTACAGCAGCCATGCACGTGCCATTTGCAGTGCCTGTAGGGGAGCATGCTGCTGTTAGGGGACTGTTTTCCCACTGATTGAGGCTCAGTCCTGGTTTCACAATAACCCTTTTGTGAGAGGAAGATAGAGGAGAGACTGCGCAAAAATAAAGCATCTCACTGGAGAGTTCCCCATTTCGTCTTCTCCCAACATAAGAGGGAAAGTGGAAAAATATGACAAGGAAGAGGAGGCAAATGAAGACTGATTGAGGTGTTGTGTGCTGTCTGCAGCTGAGTCTGCACATAGTTGGGTTTGTGATGAACTCATGCAGGAGCTCTGATAAAGATGACCAACACACTCTCATAACAAGCCTGGGGAGGGAAGCTCGCTCTGTGTGTGTGTGTGTGTGTGTGTGTGTGTGGGGGGGGGGGGGGGGTAGTTCCCTGTTAACAGCCACAAACATAATGAGAGGCAACAGGGCCCCAAACTCTGTCTTGGACTTATAAAGCAA
>JAVQJF010080428.1:0-14524 GCA_036023855.1 Gadopsis marmoratus | reverse complement strand
ATTGTTGGGTCTGTACATATAGAGTTGGCTTGGACTTGCTCTATATTAACAAGTGCTATGAGATAACTCTGTTATGATATAGCGCTATATAAATAAAATTGAACTGAATTGAATTGAATATAAATAAAGTTGAGTTCTATCTGACAGTAGAGAGATATTGTTTGCAGTTGTTCACAAGGTGAGCAACCAAATCGTCTCCCCAGAGTTCACTGATTGCTCCGACTTTCAGCTGCCTAACTCTAAAAGACTGGAAGAAGTCAAGAATGCCAGTTAAGCCTTGCTTGTTATGTTAACTGAGAAATCTATTCTTTTTCTGTTAAATATATATTTTTTTCTTTGTTCTGACCATTAAAACCAAATATGTAGAAAAGTATCAAAGTGGTAACTCTTCACTTTGCTCCAAGCTGGGTGGCACATTTGATAACGGTGACAAAATACAGAAATAACCATAAAGCATTGCTATTACACCAGACAAGGAAATAGATACATAAATTGTTATATAGTAAGTAAAACATTTTGTTTTATTTTTAATAAAACAATAAAATGTTAAAAATAGATAAAAGTCAATAAAATTAAACCTAAGGGATACAAATAGTATGAAAACCAGTGATTAAGACTAAGATTTAGTTAAGACTAACTAAAATAAGGAGAACAATATGTATGAACATGCACACAAACACACACACAAATACATGCAGAGGACATACTGTACATATAAAATGTACATATATATATATACAGTATGTATATATGTAATGTATTAATGTTCATATCTGTCATTGTGTGCTCTCCACATATATGGACAAATTATGTTTGATGCTTTGGCAAACGTTCATGCCAATAAAGCTTTTGAATTGAACGCTGAACTGAATAATTTCTGTAAGTTTCAGTTTCAGTTGAGGTGAAGGAGGCGGAGGAAGTGTTCATGATGGCCTAAATGATTATCAGAGGCTTTTCCAGGGTACTATTTTTGTTTTTTCCTGATGAAATGAAAGCGAAAAGCAGGCTGTCTGTAGTTGGTCTGTGATTATTGGCAGAGCAGCGACCCCGTGTGGTGATGCTTACAAATGACTATTATTACATATTATGCACATTTCCTTTACATTCATACTGTATCACTGAACAATTAGATTGCAGCATGGTGGCTCCCTGTCGGCTCACAGCAAGAGGGTTCTGATGTCAAACCTGCTGGCCGGCTGTCCCCTTTCTGTGTGACATTGGCACCTTCTCAAATAATGCAATGTGCAATGTGCAAATAATACATTCATTTAAAAATGTGTTGCTGTTGAGCAGGAGTAATTTCCTCCTGCTCTCACTCTACCCCCCTACAATGTTTAAGTTAATTGTAGTTTAAATGATGTGTAGGTGTGTGTCCTCTACAGTGCATTATAGGAAAGTAACAATAGTCCTACTTTATTGTAAAATATGATCTGGGAATGAATTAATAATATTTTAATAATATTTTCAGTCAATTGTTCTCAAAGAAGTAGAAAGTAGAAATAGTAGTAGAAACAATATATGCATTTCTTATTGCTTCCACACAGAATTGAAACGTACAAACATTTTCAGCTGATCCAGTGAGTGTCTGCTGCCGACATTACTTTCTTTCACAGGTTGTAGCAGACTCAGCTTTAATGCTAGACTGAAGATACTATGTATCATATAAAACTAGATAACCTAAGACATCCGTTCTTACCAACCATGTCATGCTAGCTATTTAAATAACGCTCCACATTGGGCTACATTTTGTCGAGGGAACGGGGTCCCTTGACTTCTCATTCCCATTTTTGCATGAATTGGGTATGACTTGAAACCTGATACTCTTGTGGATTCAATGAGCTCAATTGTATTCATGTATGATGATGTTAGTCCCCATAATAGCCATTTTATTGTAGTGAGGCCACTTTTTGAAACTTGACCTCACTGCATAAAATGACCTGTTGTGACCGCTAGGATAATCCCAGCCCCATGAAACTGTACAACCACAACCTAGAGATGCAGGGCATTCAGAGGATGATTGGCTTTCCTAGGTATATTGAAAATAAGGGACTTCCAGAGGAGAAGTGCTCACCGTCCAATCGCCTAAAAATACGATTCTTACAGAGATCTCCAAACATGTTTTGATACCAAATCATAGCAGGATTATTTTATGGTGTTCCTCGTGGTCTTGGTGTCATAAAGTGATATTTTTGGAGGGATTTGTGACCATTTGTATCAATTATTGAGTGGTCAAAAGGGTTATGTTTTGCGCCAAATCAGTGTAACAAATGGTATCAACCCCCGAAATTGCTGTAACAACTTATGAGACATAATTGAGCATGGGGATTGCCAACATATAATTGAATCATAATGTTCTAAGCCCTTATACACTCTAAATTTAAAAAATTTGAATATGTTTATTATACACTTATGACTAAAAAAACCTGAGTGCTGAGCTGCATCTCAAATTAACCTTCATCTTCCCAGTTTACAGATGATGTATGCCACATCTTAATGAACTGTATTATTCTCAGACATGTCTATAAATAGGTCCTTTGTGTAAAGTGTCACAACCTATCAAACATAAATATTCCATATTTCCAGTAATCTGTCATAACGCCACAAATTGTCAGATTCAGCTAGTAACATTCTCAAGTTATGTGAGCATATCTTTTTTGTTTTATGTAGGTACCACATTCCTGAAGAAAAGATGTATATGTGTTGATGCTGTCAACGAGAGAGAACCTATATGTTGTCTTTGAGTGCATAGCAGCAGAGTCATGTAGAGGAGGGTTGCATCGCACCAAACTATCTTAAAAGATTTGTCTACATACATTTGTTCTATTGAGATGTTGTACTTTCATTTATGTATTTCCTTTCTGATATTACTGCTTTTCAAGGTACCTGCTGTGAATAGGTGAACACTGACAGTGACAAACTGTGAATAAACTGCTGTTTGTAAGACATGTGTTTATTCAGTTTACTGACTGGATATTTTACTTTACATATTACCAGAGAAATGACATGTGATACATCATATTGACACAGTTCCTTCTTTTTACTGTCCTGACCTAAGCAATAATAAAGGGACTTGTCATTTTGCTGGCATTGATGCACTGGTTTATGAATTGCTTGACTTTTGACAGACAAGTTAAATGTTTTGAGTGAGTGACGGCGTCTTGTAGATGCTGCAGTGTTTAACGCTGTGGTGATTGCTCTAAGAACTGTTTGGAGAACTGCACCAAGTGTTTCAGAAGGTGATAAAAAATGATAGCTACAAAAGGAAAGAAAAAAGACACAGGACACAAATGGGAAATTTTGGCATAAGCTTTTAATGTTTTTATTAATTGTTTTTAAGTTTTCTCTTTAAACTGAATTTGTTTGCTTTTTCCCAGTAGTTTTGTGATTTTTTATTTATTATTATTCATCTGGTTTTTATTTATCCTATCAGTAAAGGAGAAGAGTTGCTCAGGTAAATCAGCATTCACAGTCAAACCTTCATACGTTTTAACAACAGAACTGTTTTTTACAAGTCTCTTTTTCACAAATGCTGTTGAATTATTAGTTTCACCTTTTTTGTTCTTTACATGTTTCAAAAATAGAAAATGTAAATAATAAACATTCCATTGAAATATATTTTATACAGTTCTTGATTTTTTTATTTAATTTTTCTCTCTCCAGAGTAGTGACAGTAAAATTATAATCAGCATCAGTCTTCATAAAGCACAAACCCCTGTTCGTTAATGAAGGGAAGCCTCTTGTCTTTCGGTCCCTGTCATCCTACTTTCTATGCCTCTTTCCAGTGGACACATACCAACAAGTTATGCATGTTGAGAGTCCATCAGCTAATCAATTGATGAACTGACAAATCAATCACATTTAAAACACTGATATGAACCCAATTTTCTAATAAAATCAAACATAGAGTAAATAGTATCTGCAATGACATGATGTATTTCTCTTTTAATAAAAATATAAAGCATTTGGAAAATGAATAAGAGAAGGCACAGCAAAAATAACACAAGCTGAGAACAAAAAAAAATGCACTTGAACAGACAGCTAGAGAGGCAGGTAATGGGTAGGTAGCTTGTTTCACATTGAAAAAGGTTCTCCATGACCTCTGCATCCATGATCCAGTAAAGGGTTGTGAGAGCAGTGGCAAATATAAAGAGAAAGATGACCCAAGAATATCCTTAGGATATATCCTGAAATGGTGACGCAGAAAAATTATGAATTCCTCTGCTTGATTTCCCGACCAGGTAGCAACACACCTACTGGTGCTGGGAAGTTCGGGAAGACCATGATTGGACTCATTAAACTGAGCCTGTTTTGCCTCCAGAATGTGATCACATCACAGTCTGCTGCTCTGGGAAATGTCACAATGCCAGTGAAAAATGCCTGTATTATATAGCATGAAGAGAAGCACAAGAATAGAGAACTTTGTGTTTATGTTCCACATTGTATCTTCTAACCTGACAGAGAGAGAAAGGAGGGAAGACGAGAACCTTTATTCTTTTGTTTTTTTGACAGACTAGAGGCTTCCTTTCACGTGGCCCTTCGCAATAAAGTTAAAGTCATCATTTTAGTTCCCCATGCATGCATTTAGAGTTCATCTCCAAAAAAAAAATAGGATTGAAAAACACAAGAACAAGGGATGCAAAAAGAAGCTTCTTCCTCAAAATAACTGAAGGGGAGGGGTCGAGAGGGAGGAGAGGTGAGGAGCGTGAGATGAAGAGGAGGAGAGGTCTCTGCAAGAAACACAGACTGGAGTTTTAAAGCCCAACATGCTAGATACAAAGTGAAACACAACATTATCTATGTTATATTATCAAGACCCGCTTTCCAGCTTTAATAGTGAGATTTTATTTATGATTTTAGGCTAGCTAACTTGTTTATCCAGACAATGTAGGGCAGAGCTGGGCCAAAACTAGCTAATGTAGGTAAATTTAACAGAAGGTCCACTCATTAGCTATACAGAGGGCTGTAACATATTATTCATGATTTTTGGTCAGCTAACTTGTTTATCCAGACAGTAGGCTAGTAGAGCTTGGCCACAAAAATTTTAAGGGACTCTTAGTTAGTGGAGAGCATTTTGTCAAAGGTCTCGGTTAGCTAGGTATGGCCTAGCTCCACTACCCTATACTAGTTAGCTTGGCTAAAACTATAAACTGCAAAGTTATTCATTTGTAAAAAAATAAACATTATATTTTGGATCTCAAATTGAGATTAGCTGTGCCCATTCAAGTTGAAACGGTAAATCTATGGAGCAGACTGCTTCTCTGCCTGGGTTCAAACTCTTGCATGTTTCACTTCTGACCACACCCAAATCAGTGATATCATGCCAGGTGTTTTTCTTCTGCTCTCAAAGAAAAATCCCCATGCTGTGAAATCACTGACATGGGGTGTGGCTAGACATATAACATACATGGACGTTTTAACCCCTAGAGACCTGTGCAGCAATCATTTCTGCCCTGTTTTGATTTACCAACCAACAATAAAATTAGAGGCCTTTAAAACTCCAATCAGCATTAAAGAAAGATGTGGGGGTGTGACAGTGGACAGAGCCGCTCCTCTGCATCCTGTCCTGATATGTTTGGTCGTCATTTGGGTTTCAAGTAAAGTCGCACTATTGGTTAGCTCAGCTGTCAGTCTTCTCACAGGGGCGTGGCTTAGTTCAGTCTGCACAGCAATGCTCTTACACACGTCATTCATACAGACAAACACACACATTCTTACACACACTCATATGCACGCATAACCAAATCCCTAAAAAAGAGCTTATGCCATTATTGCTCTGTCCCCACTACACTGCAGTGGAATAATCAAGGTTTCTGTTTTTCTTTCTAGAACTGCACAGCTGTCACTACATCTCTCTATTATGTCTTATCTAGGTTAGTTTCTGAAGCAACATGCCTTGTGAAATGTACGGATGGAAAGGGGTAGGGTGATGTGCTGGATACCACTGTGATGCAAGGCTGTACCCATATCCCATTAAATATTTCTTTTCACAATTGAGTGACTACCTTTTGAGTGACAGACAAAGGTCATTTCTGCAGGATGCCAGAAGATATTTTTCGACCCTTCAATGTCAATAAATAATTTTGCAATTTTTGTACTTGTGTGCTTTTTTTGTTGTGAAATAATGCAGTCTCTAGACACAACGATATGATCTCCACTCATGTCAAGCATGTAATTGTGCACTTGCTGCATGTATTTTTTTCATGAGAACTACAGAGTTTTGAATGCTGCTAGACGTAGACGCAGGAGAGTTTCTGGTCAGACCATCAGGGTCATCAGTCACATACCGTTTTATTGGTAGACTTAAACTTTTAAGTTTTACATCTACAGTGTGGGATTGAGCCCATTGTAGAATTCCTTTATATGCATTCATTGTGTGGTGACAGACGTATAACCAGTTTAAAAGTCTGCAACATAAATCTTGTTTCTCTCGGATATCTACAATGGCCACAGTTGCCCGCCTCACTAACCCCTTCTGGCACAAGTGATCAACTGTTGACAATGACATGAAGCCTGTAGCCCAACTGGTGCGTGCATAGGTTCTCTTTATGTTCACTGCATGCTTGAATACAAAAGCATTTATCGATGCATTGTTATAATCTTCATGATTGTAATTCATCATAATTGCATGTGTTAAAAAATACAAAATCTATGATATGTAAAATAAGAAATACATTTTTAGCAAAAAAAAACCAGAAGATTCTTAAAGCAATATAAACCAACAAAATTCATGACACTGAAATAAGTTGTGTTCACCTTGGTATAGCTACAGTACAGTGCATGGTGGGCTATTATTATTATTTCTGAAGCTGTACTTTATACCTTTAGGAAGACAAACGATATAAAATATCAGAAATTCCTAATCTCATCACATACAGTATCCACATAAAAAAAACCCACACTGGAAGCAATGAGACCTAGCACAGTGTGGAAGGACAGCTGGACACAGTTTAGACCAAAAGGACAGAAAACCCACTTCCAGACTACAAGTAGCACGTAGGGATCAAGATTTACTCATTGAAATGATCATAATATTCATTTGACACTATTATTTGAAACTTTCCTGAAAATACATATTGCAGCATCTCGACATTTCACCTCTCAGATTTTTGATACAGTGTATTCCTGAGATAGGCCCTGTTTCCTAATTCATTTTTGGCTCCCTGCTGTTTGTTCTTTCCTTCTGCTGTGGAGTGTGATGACATACAGGAAATTTGAACAGAGAATGGATACCACACAGTGACCTTTTTGTTCCCCCAAATGAACAATGTAGCACAAACCATATGTAACCTGCCGGGGGATTTTTGAATAAACAAAATATGATTATGTCTGTTTTTCATACACTGCATGACCTTAGACAATGAAATAATAAATACTGAATGGACTGCAGCTTGACTTTGAAATATGAAGGAAAAAATAAAGAAAAACATTTTGTCTTGCTCTGTAGAAAACAGATGGACTTTCCAGTGAGCTACCAGACCTGTGCTGAATCCAGATTTCCAGACTTCCCTACACTTGCAAACTGGATAATGTAATAGGCACGTGCTCGAGTCTGAGTGCCTAGGATTGATTCATCAAGCGCGCAAAGGGACTTTGCTACGGGCTTCTAGAGATTCCACAATAATAATTCAAAGATAATCACAGTTAGGGAAAGTTTTAATGTGCAAATCAACCAAAATCTGTTTTAGCTAAACTATGTAGAGCAGCAGACCAGGCACATCTTGCATACATTGCCAGTGGCAACATTAAGATCCATTTAGAATGACCAGATTTTGGGCGGTCTAGTCCACAATCCCACGGGTAGACATTCCACTACTTATACAATTAGACATAATGAGCATGCATGTCTGTCTATCACCCAGGGAGCACCATTGTGTATAGAAATGGTTTGCTAGAATAAATTATTTTAGCTCGATAGCCCTTATTGAAAATCGTGAAGTACAGCTGACAAACTTCTCTGGCTGGTGAGTTTGGCAAAATCAGCAATAGCAGGACAGTTTCTGTCAAATGTTAGTTTTCTGTCATTTTTCTAGGGATCAAGCTATCAGTGGTAATAATTTAGTTTGATGTTTGTCGCAAAATGGAAAACCTGCACACATGGATTGATTATGAGACAATGGGCCCCTGGGCACAGACAAGCACAAAGGAGCAAAACACCCACACTGAAAGAGACACAAAATTACTACAAACAACACATCCCATTTGTTTTCTCTATTTGTAGTAGTTTTGAGTATCTTTGTGATCGTTTTGCATATTTGTAGTAATTTGGTGTGTCTTTGTAGTCATTTGAAAATTTCTGTGGTCATTTCGTGTGTAATTTTAGTGCCTCTTTGTAGTAATTTGATTGACCAGTGGTCCCCTAAACTCTTGGGCCCCTGAGCCAGTAGGTCTGTTCAGTAATCTATCCATGCCTACACAGTTTCAAAGAATTTTGCCCAGGTGGTAGGCCCACATGGTCTCACAAACCAAATACCAATTAATACAGAGCAATTAAAATAAATAAAACAGCATCAAACAACAAACATTAATGCTCACATGAGATGCATAATAAAGATATGAGAAGAGAAATAATGAGTAAAGTACCAGCACAATCCAAATCCAGATATTCTAACAATCAGTTTTATCTAAGAACATATCTGCCCAGTGCCTGCCAGTTTTCAGTCCACCCATCTGCCACCTTTAAAAGCATTTCAATCTTTCTGCATAATTCCCTCAGTTTAAATAGTTTCTATCTGAATCTGTCCACAGGTTGTGAGAAAATACTATTTCCCACAGTCCAGCAGAACATCCTTGCTTTTGCTCTTCCTGGTGATAGGGGTACTTGGCCGACCCTATATAAACACATAGAGCCAAGATGGCTGCCTCTCACCCTGGGGGAACCACCACCACACAGGAGCTGCTGTTCAGCCATTGATGCTGGTCTGACTAATGAGCTGTACACTGTACACCTGTGACTCTTCTGTCATCTCACCAAGGAAAAGGAGGCTCTACTCTTACGTTGTCTCACAAGGTTGTATTAGCAGGTGACAGACCCAATCTATTTCTGTTTTTGGAGTTTGACCACAGTGTTTAAATGAGACTTTGATGAAACCTGGGAGGGTCTTGCAAACTGGGTCACTTTTAAGGATAATAAACTGGAAAGCCTCTACAGGGTGAACCTTTGGCTATCTAAGTTTAGTTATCACTCCATTTATTTACGGGCTTATGGCATTTCATACATTGTAAATACATAAATAAATAAAATAAGTTGAATTGAATTGTTTTCAGAACAAGTTAGAATACTTATGTCATCATTTGGCATGTCAGCAGGTGTATAAATGTTCTGGGACAGTTTGTTGTGGAAAAAAACATGTTTTACAGAATTTGATGAGTAGTCGGTCAGAACTTTAGTTATAAGGATCATCTCTTTTTAAGGATTTTAGGCATTTTTTTTTACATTTTCCACAAAGGACATCATAGATACCATGATCACTGAAAGGAGTGAGTTGGGGGTTTTTTACACTCACAGTGTGTCAACTGAGCTCATCAATAAAACTGCTATTATCAGACAATAAGGTTTTAATTTATATATATAATTTATATACATATTTATTTCCCAACTTCATTCAGTAAATAAATACCTTTTAAACAAGGCTACACTTTCATGCAACCAGAAACCCTGTGAAGAAAGGGATTATATTCCTGAGCTATTTTAAAAACAAAAGCATGAAAACTGAACAATAGGGGAGCTTCAGTTGAGCAATATTGTGACTACAGTCCAGCTAACTCAAGTAGGGTTAATACATCATCAATCCCCTTTACAACACAAGTTGCAAGAGATAATTAAAGATGACGAAGAAATGATACATTAGTAGGAAATCTTACAGGGACTGTCAATCATTATGGGATTGTGTGATTTAATGAGTCAAAGGGCAGATTTAGCATTGGCATGTTTCCTTCGAATCTCCCGGACAACATATTGTTTTTCTTTGTCTTCCCTAGAACACAGATGACATTCTATGACCGCACATTCATTCATTATCCATACTGCTTATCTCGAAGGGTCGCGGGGGGGGCTGGAGCCAATCCTAGCTAACATTGGGCGAGAGGCAGACCGCACATGTTGTTTTTTAAGGATGGATCTGATATGTTTTTGACTAAATTTGATTGTTTTAAGCTGTATATACTTAAAAGTTCTTTCACACCATTAAGTCTTAGTGACAGGCGCGTAGGATAAGAAACTCTTGACTTGAAAAGAAATAAAGTGAGCTCAAGTGATGGACAGTGTGCTGAATTCTTTGGTTTTCTTTTTGATTTATTTTAGGCAACAAGCACAAGGTGGAAATAAAAGGGATTTTGTACCTGACACCTGACGATGATGCAGGGAGATAATTTTCATAGTAATATAACTGCTTGGAAAATCTCACAGAATTTTTTGTGTCCTCCAAATTTTCTTGGGTAAGGTTGAAGTGAGGGAATATGGATTTCGGTATTTTGGAAATTGTGGCTACAGCCCTGTGTTTGTTCATACATCAGTGGTACATACAACATGAGTTAATCATTTTAACCCTAACCCCATACAGCAGGAATTCATTTTAACCCCAACCCTAACTGTTAACACTGAAGGAATGGAATAAATGACAAATAAGCAAATTGTTGCTTAGGGAAAAGAAACTTTACATTCTCATCAAGACATAAATCCAAGCTAGTGGAATACAGCCCTGGATGATGAGGCAGCCATCTTATATTTTCACTCCTGAGGAAGTAAACAGACCTTCCTGGATCTCTGGGTGGGTAAAAAAAACTTGACCTGTACCTTTTCCTGATTTATCCTTGACCCCAGACTTCAGATGACCCTTCTAACCCTCGAACATGTGTGTTGCCTTGGATATCAAAGTCAAGAAAAAGTTCCAAGTAAAGGGACAAAAGACATTTTCAATTCAAATACACAGAATCAAGGACATCTCGACGTGGACCACAGAGTTCAGTTCAACATCACTTTGATAGTCCTGGGTCCAGATTCAAACACAGACACACACAGCTGCCATTGGAGAGAGTTACGTATAAGGGTTCTGGTAAAAGGCTACCAGAGGAAGAAGAAAGAGGAGAAGAAGAGGAGGAGGAAGAAGAAGAAGCAGAGTAGCAGCCAGGTGAGAAGTAGTACTAGTAGTAGACGAACATGTAGTAGCAGAATAAATACTTGCAGAAGTTGGGAGGAGTCATATTGGATTTTAGAGGGGTGGGGTGGGGGGGTCTCCTAAGATTTCTTAAAGAAAACAAAACAGGGTAGATGTTGCAACCCCTTTTTTTCTTAATTATTTGTGTTTTGTCATATAAAACAAAATTGAGAAAATAATCTTACTTTTTTTTTATTTGTTGCATATAACATAATTCTTGTTAAATTTTCATGTTTAAAGTCTCAATTTCTAGCCCTGTTATTCATGGGGGAGATCAGAATGGCTTGCAGACATCATGCAGAATATTCATGCTGGTAAACAATGTCATAAAAATGCATTTCTAATTTGCAATCGTTGTCATTTTTTTTTTGTCCCTAGAATAGTTTCTCAAAGATGTTCTCCCGCTCCTGCTGAATACCTGCTTTCTTTAAAAAGCCTCTTTCTTCTTGCCCCACATCCCCAGAGGTATAGAGTGTATGGTCTGCAGAATCTCCTTTCCCCCTCCCTCTTTACCTCAGAGGGGGAGGGAGCTCCTCCTCATCCATCATGCCTTCTGAGAGAGCAGTTTGCTGCAGGAGATGCTGTTTTGCACATATTAGCAGCCAGTTTGGGGGGTTAAAAAGTAGCTTGAATGATGATGATGATGACTTTGCATTGACATTGCTGGGTGGAAAAAAAAATCTATGGTCTCTCTCCCCCTTTCTCATGGACTCCTTCCTTTCTGTCTCCCCCGTTTTTTTAATCCATCCATTGTGTCTTTGACTGTCTTTCTTCGGGTTTTAATTGGTTTCATTCATGCCATGCAGTTTTGCTAAAGAGGAGGAGCAGCAGGGTTGCTGAGATGCAGGGTAGGGGCAGTGAAGATACCGTACATAAGACTCAAGAGGGAAAGAGACAGTGAGAAAGAGAGAAACAGGCTCAATCACCTCTTCATTTTCTGTGACACCTCCTTCTTCTTCTTTTTTTCTAGCAAATGTTGCAGCCAGTTTAATGTATTTGAGGGGTTCTGTTCCCCCCCAACTGGTACATCCATCCATATGTCTGTCTTGGGTTAATTCCATCACAAGGTGGATTGAAACTGGCTCTTCCACATTTGTTGAGATCTCAGTATTTAAAATGAGCAGTTGAACTTGAAGTCCCAAGATGTCTACTGTTTCCCCGGAAGATCCAGATGATATCAAATAGACAGGATCATGTCAAATATACATGTGATATGGCTGATGTTTTCTGATATGTATGAGTAGATTTCAGCCTGCTGTTGGAGGTCCTGTAGCTCAGCAGAGATTAGCAGGGCAGCCCGGGCCTGTGCAGCCCAGCGGAAACACTGGCTCAGACTCTGCCAGAGCCATTAGACATCACGATGGACCACCCTCACCTTGCATAGTGCTTTGAGTGCCAAAATAGTGGAACAATGGAATCAACAGTTGTGAATGCAGCTTCTTGAAATAAAAACAGTGGTCACAAAAGCAATGGCACGACTAAAGTACAAACAGTTGTGGAAATGGACAGCATCCTTGTCGCATGGTTTTCCAAATCCAAGTCTGTCATAGGCCCTATGGCTGCTACGCTGGAAACATCCATGCTGTGGTTTGCTCAGTTCAAAAGAGGTGGAAATGTTTTCTTTCCCATCTTAAAATGGTTTACAGTTGATCATAAGGATTTTCTTCATTGGGATCGTCAGCGAGATTGCATATGAATGTGTCACACAGATGATGGAAATGTTCAGGCCAGAGTGTCAGCGACGTCGATGATTTCTACCTCATCTTCTTTTTTTTTCTCTTTCTCTCTATCTCCCTCCCGTTTTCTACAGTTAATCCCATTGGGAGAGATGGAGGAGCAGCGGTTTAAAGTTTGTCTATTTTTGTTTCCTCTTCTTGTGCGGAAATGGGGATTTAGAAACTCAGCACTGAAAGGGAAAAAGAAGAGAGAATTTAGTGAGGATTTGAAGTAACATAGCAATGACTCTTGACCCTGTGACACTAGACCAAGGCATAGTGTTTGATCGTGCCCTGATGAAGGCTGCAGTGCTTTAGGTATTTCAAATGAATCATTTGATTGAACGAATACCAATCACTTATTCTGTTTCCAATTGTTAAGTGGATTTAGTAACATCCAGGTCTGGTGCAAATCAAGGTCAAAGGCCATTTTGCACAGAAGTCAGTGGAGTGACACTGGTGGGTAATGTTGCCTGTGATTTCATAAGAATGGCATTTACACAGTCCTGGAGCCGGTTGCACTAGCTGTTCCCAAGTTCAAACTCACATATCACTAAATTATAATGGGTTGCACCTCATTAATCGGGACCTAAAAAGAGAAATGTTGTTTAATAATGGCATACAGTACTATGCAAAAGTTTTAGGCAGGTGTGAAAAAATGTTGTAAACTGCTTTCAAAAATAGAAGTGTTAATAGTTTAGTTTCATCAATTAACACAATGATAAGTGAGCGAACAAAAGAAAAATCTAAATCAAATCAATATTTGGTGTTACTACCCTTTGCCTTCAAACTAGCATCACTTCTTATAGATACACTTGCAGAGGTCGGCCAAGGAAACTCAGTGCAGCAGATGAAAAACACATCAAGCTTATTTCCCTTCGAAATCGGCAGCAGTGCCATCAGCTCAGAATTGGCAGAAACTAGCGGGACCCAGGTACACCCATCTACTGTATGGAGAAGTCTGACCAGAAGTGGTCTTACTGGAAGAGTTGCAGCCAAAAAGTCAAACCTCCGACATGGAAACAAGGACAAGCGACTCAACTATGCACGAAAACATAGGATTTGGGGTGCAGAAAAATGGTAGCAGGTCCTCTGGACTGATGACTCAAAATGTGAAAATTTGGCTGTAGCAGAAGGCAGTTTGTTCGCCAAAGGGCTGGAGAGCGGTACAATAATGAGTGTCTGCAGGCAACAGTGAAGCATGGTGGTGGTTCCTTGCAAGTTTGGGGCTGCATTTCTGCAAATGGAGTTGGAGATTTGGTCAGGATTAATGGTGAGAATGCTGAGAAATACAGGCGGATACTCATCCATCATACAATACCATCAGGGATTGGCCCCAAAATTATTCTGCAGCAGGACAACAACCCCAAACATACAGCCAATGTCTTTAAGAACTATCTTCAGCGTAAAGAAGATCAAGAAGTCCTGGAAGTGATGGTATGGCCCCCACAGAACCCTGTTCTCAACATCACCGAGTCTGTCTGGGATTACATGAAGAGACAGAAGAATTTGAGGAAGCCTACATCCACAGAAGATCTGTGGTTAGTTCTCCAAGATGTTTGGAACAACCTACCAGCCGAGTTCCTTCAAAAACTGTGTGCAAGTGTACCTAGAAGAATTGATGCTGTTTTGAAGGCAAAGGGTGGTCACACCAAA